>JBBPKM010000216.1:0-18401 GCA_038089255.1 Austroboletus rostrupii
CTAGACATAAACCGCACTCGACGAACCAGTATGATAAAGGCGTATGACGAACGACTGACAACATGTGAGAGTGATTAAGCATGTTGAAAAAGAAGAGGGCTATCCCTTGTAACAACGCACATTAGAATGCCGCAGCTCAGCCCGACCCCGGCTGTCCCCGCTACGCCGGCACCGTCGCACAGGTTCGCGATGCGTCCAATCTCGCCGCTCCACCCGTCTCGATCGCCGGCCCACTGTCCGGATGTCCAGTTGCCGCCGGACTCTCCCCAGTATCCTAGTGCACCCGGCTTCCTCTGACAAATGGCATCTTATCTCCATTCCTTTTAGACCTCTGCGTGCAACTCTATCAGCGTCTTTAGGGTGCGGTTAGTATCCCCTCGGTACACGTGACCACACGTCCTACGGCACCCTTTCCCCCTCTCGTATCCCCGCTCCCCACCCCGCCAACGCGTGGGGGCACATTGCTGGCGACGACCAAGACGCCGTCTTGCAACCACAGTGGCCACACAGTCAATCCAGGCACCACCCCTGCGACGCGAGGCAGGCTCGGGACATGCCTACTACGCGAGCTCACCCTGCCGCGTCGTTCGTAGCACGTCTGCCTGCGCTCGAACAGTCACAATAGACCACTGGGGACGGATTCGCCATCCTGCTTCAATAATAAGGGACAACCGACATGCATACCCCCCTCAGCCCGCACTTTATCCGCAGGCGTTGACATGAAACCTCTACGCGTCGCAGGATGCACTTTTGGCGACCCAGGGATATGGCACCGCACAATGGACCACTACGTCACGGCATGCCACCGCAATCACGACGGACACCGTCAGGGTTGGCTAAATGGACCGTCGAGGGGAGATGTGGCTTCAGTTCGGTTCGGTCGCTGTTGATGGTGTCCGTCGAGGTCCCCTGAGGAGAGGCGTTCAGCCCTGACTGCGAGATTCACGAGGCACTCGGTGGACTGCATCGTATGTCGCATCGCATATGCCCACCTGGGTCCGAGTTTCCAGGGCGTTGCATCTAGTGATGTTCGCGGAGGTACTGACACCACGAACGGCGTTCCGCGGACTTGATGTATCTCTCGTTCAGCACGTTCGGCGCTCTGGTACACGACATGGGATCATCACCTTTTGGTTATCGTTCACTCCCATCCCACTTTAGAACGCACTGGTAACGAGGATAACCGTGACGGCATCGTCTAGGAAGCTACCCATGTCTCGGGTGGCATCGCAGATCGACCGACAAGCGTGGACGCTGCCCTCACGGCTGTCCGATTGGAACGTTGTTGAGATCCTGGTCGGTCCTGTGAACTTTCCATAAATTAACTAGTTTGATCGCGAATGGCAATCAACATCAGTATGGCATCCACCATGGGAGAAGGAACAAGGTTGCAGTTTCATCCTGCGAAAGTTTGCAAAGTCAAGAAAAACTCTGGTGTTTCATTTTGTTTAATGCAGGTGCGCCCGAAGGCGTAATCGTTTAATCTTTATGTTTCATTCCCGGTCGTTGCACATGACTATGTTATGTGGTCAGCATTTCTGGTCCTGTTTCTCACTCGCCTCGCATGACGTGAGCGTCATCATGCAATCCAGAGATTGGAGACGTGGCTCTTGAGTTACATATCTTGACGTGATGGGCTGATGCTCCGCTTTGACTCCGTCACATGAACAACGTGTTGAAGTTCAATATGATGGATCACCAAACCCAAACGCGCATGCGAAATGCCCTCTCCGAGATCGAATGGAAGACTCTGTTCAGTCGAGATCCGTGTATGTACGTATCTCGTATTGAGTACCAGAGTTCTAGTTCTAGTGCCTGGCACCAAATACATTCCCATCAACTGGGCAACTGTTCGCTTCGACGACCCCATCCTATTGGAAGACGACGAGACTAAAAGCAGAAAGGCAAATGAGACGACAGGTAGAAACCTCGTGCGGACGTGATGGCCCGACCAAACCCCACACGACTATGTACATACATATCGTACCGTCATCGTTGATAGGATGACCCGCTGCACGGAACGGTGAGAGCGACGGCCCCGAACTGTGGCACCCACTACGGTACCCGCGGACGACCGTCCGACGGGGAAGTCGAAATACATTCTCTTTCAAGGGTCCTGCTCCGACTCGCTGAGCCGGCAATGACGCCCATCATGTCCCAGTGACAGCGACGAAACGTGTCGGTGTCCAAGGCAAACCCCGCCAAGTGTGCCCGCCTCCCCCCCTCCCCCCCCCTTCCCCTTCCCCTTCAAGTTCTTCCCCCCTGACACGTGCCCGCCCCGCACCCAATCATCGGCGACTGGGGTTCGGACAGCTGGACACGTCACAGCACGCGGGGCCTGTCTGGCTCCAACATGGACCCACTCCTGTGCGTCGTTGCTGACACTCTGGACGGAACACCCTGAGGTCTAGACCGCTTGCACCCGTCGGCCGGCGGCGGTTGGGCGACGGGACGGGAGTGCTGATGGCGTATGACTTTGCGTGGGGCCCCCTCCCCCCCCCTCGACGGGTTCTCGGGATTCGCCACTCGTTGGGTCTCTGGACTTGCGAGCCACGCGTCATTGTCCGTACCCGCCGGCCCCCCGACACGCACGCATCTTCTCGCTGTTCCATCAGCCCCGGGCCACCATGGGGTCGAGCCGGTTCTAGGGTCGAACCTGAGGCCTTGAGGCGCGAGCGCACAGCATCCTTGTAGAGACTACCAGCGTCTGCACGGCCATTATCGATAACAAGTTCGTAGGATCGACATCGGCAGGGTGGCACAGCACGGCACGGCACGGCGTTGGGTGAGAACGCCAACACATCGATACTAGGATACTGACTCGTCGCGAAAACCGCGGCGGTCGGCTGGACGGGTCTTGTGCGCGAGCTTACTGAGTCGTCCTGAGCTAGTCTATATCATCACGGTTGGCACCCACTCGGGCACATCCATCACCGTGCTAGTCGTCCGGATGTCGTCCGATCGAGCCCATCATCCATAATATCGTTCCAGTGCCTTGTTCATTCCGAGGACGTTCGATGCTGAAAACGTATCGGCCGATTGATGGTCCAACGTTCAGGATGGCCTTTGAATTGGATGGATGACGCGTGGTCCTTGCTCTTCGGACCCAGCCAAGGTTAAACTCTTCTGATCGTCACGACGACCATGGGCTGTTAGCAGGCATAGAACACGGTCTTCACACGACATCTAGTTTATACATAGCTGCTATACTATATATGTGTAGCTCATTAAGCCTCGACCCTCGTTCATGTCCGCGCTCTTGAGAAGCCTGGCTGGAAGCGTGGCAACACGACCGTACCCAATCGTCACACTCGGCCGATCTCACTCGGATCATCCTTTTGATGCCCTTCACACCTGTCGCGTGGCTCAAGCACGATACCTATGTAGGTCGCACGTGGTGTTCCCCAGTGGCGTCCTTCTGCACATGATCGCGAGACTAGGTCGGAACCGTGGTGGCCCACATCCTGGAATAACCTCGTGCAAAATAAAATCACTTGCCAAACTCCCCCTTGGGGTTGCCTATTCTGGTCACATATCGACAACATTGCCCCAAGACACCTGCAAACAAGGTATATTCGCATTCTTCCCCAAGATGATGACGCAAAACCAAAGGTTGATACTGTAGAAGGGCTCGCAGTTCGATGCCGACGGTTACTCCCAGGTACCTTGGAATCGGCACCAGAACGAAGCGGCATTCACAGAGCACGAACAGCTCGATCTGACTGCTTCCAAGTCCAGCGATGCACGTAGGGCTGAGAATCGACATCCTGACATGATTTGCACATACGCGCGCGTCCCAGTACTATCGACGGCTTCTGTCGATCAAGATGTCCAAGAACGTCTTGTGATAAAATAGTCTGACAGTGGGAACGTCAAACAATTGACGTTTGGGGTACGTACAATTCGGTGGGGAAACGAACTTCTTTCAAAGTAACTTTGTACGCCTAGGTGCCTGAATAGAATAGGAGACCGGTACCATCCCCTTTGTCAATGTCACAGACGTCCTGACAACGATGGGCATCCCATTGGTGACTACATGGTTCCACCCTGTCGACAGCGCAACCATCATTCACCAGCCTATTTTGGTAGAACCCAACCCACCTCACACTAGTGACCATGATCAAGACGTACAGTGCCTATCAACGTCGCACGCTGCGTTAGCTGGATCACAAAGATAGGCATCGCAGGACGGAACTCACAAGGATGGTATCAACCTGCCGGTCGAAAACTGCGGACCTTTCTATTCGTACCTTGTCCAATTATAATGTCTGTGAAAACCCGGCTCTATCCTTGTTCGTTCAAAAGGCTAGTAAACGAACAGGATATATGCGTTCCCACCATGCCACGAGTGAGCTGGCAGCTCACGGCGGCGTCGCCCTATTCAAACTCCAGATAGCCAGCCACCCTTTTGTATCCCGAATGCACGATTCTGATCTAGGTATAACCAGATCACGAGACCAGCGCAGTTTGACTTGGAATCCACGAGGAACAAGCAAAGGAATCGGAAATATCAAGTCGGCGTGCCGGGAACATCATGGCCGGTGGGTGCTCTATCCTCTTGGGGATACCAGCTGAAGCTTGATTGTCACGATGACCTGATCAGATGATCATGGGACCCATTGAAGAATAACCTATTGGGCGCGCAAGCGTAAAAATACTGGAGTTCCCACTGGATGCCGATGCCCGCACACCTATGTTATACAACAAAACATTGATTCTTGGTTGATGAGGCATCACTTTGCCTAGACACCTGATCAGAGTTCCAGTATCAAATGCCTTGATAGCGCCAATTGTGTTACAAACGTGACGATGAAAGACTTGGTGAGCGTTCAATCGATCGAGGTCGAGTCAGATCATTTGAGTGTACTGACTCGCCAAAGAATCGTCAAAGTAGTCTGTAAACAGAAAGAAAAAAGAAAGAGGAGCCAGTCGAACAAGCAAGTGCTACGGCAAAACCCGGCGTCGATCTGTGTCGGTTGAAGATGCATGGGTATGTCAACTCTTTGACAAAACAATGTTTGTTTGTTTTTCTTTCAACTTTCACTTGTGCCAACGCCAGATGGTCAAGAATTCACTAGGATATACCTTGTAAACGGTTCCGCGAGTTGTTGCGGACGGCACGATGTAAAAAGAACAATGTCCAACAACTACCAACTTTGAAGGCATTATCCGCTCGTGTTGGTTGTTGAGATCCATCTGGCTTGCCCAGACGCAACTGTCAATGCCCGTCGACCCATTGCTTTACAATGCTACAGGAACTCTTGGTCTGAGCACCTGCTCTGTGGCGTACTTTCACTTTCGAGTTTGCACAGCAGCGTAGACTGGATCAACGTGGAAGCGAATGGAAGTAGTATATCGTTTGGTCCGACGAGCTGTCCGTGTCAAACTGGCGTGAACGAATGTCAGGTGTTGTACTAGTGGCGTGTACCAAGGTATATTACTAGTTTGCTAGGAGATAAGCGATAACCGGAGGTTTTCCGGCTCCAAGTTGGGTCCGATCTATTGAGTGAGCAAGCTGTGAGAGCGGGCTGGGCGCCAAAATGGCGGAGCGAGCACCATGACAAGAGTCGAGGGTGCGGCGTCGGGTAAATCGGGCGAACGTGACTTGGGCGCCGCTTGTGAGGGGGGAGAGATCTACGAGTGTAAAGAAACGAGTTTTGAGCCAGCGCGGAAGCTTCTGTGGAATCGCTCGAGAAGAGTCAGAAGACCAAGGCAAGAGGTTCTCCGCCACACTAACCAGGTCTCGTGACTCGGCAAAGCAGCTGAGTTTCCCATCATACATCCTGAATGGATTAGCCTCTAGGGGAGGGTCAGCTTCGGTGAGTGCACGTACAAGCTCGCGAACGCGAATCCTGTCCAAACTTGGATTGAACACCCAAAATCAGATATTTTTTAAACGACTTGCTCACCTTTAAGCGTTGGGGACCATACTACAAGAATGTCAGACATTGATCGGACCGCTTTCCAGGTGAAGTTGTTCAAAAGCCGTTTCGCAGTGTGTCCCGATTTGAATGAGCTGCTTGAATGCCAAATGGCAGTCGCCAAATTGCTTTTGGAAATGATTGGGTAAATATTGAACTAGGTAGGTGGCCTCGCACGGATCAGTACGACAATGACATACATAGTAGACTGTCTCAGACAGTGAGGCTGCCACTCCTACTGCCACTAGAATCTGCAAATATGTACGTCGTCTGAGTCAAGTGGCTACCATATGAGCTCTCTTGCTTACCTAGTGACTAGTACATATACTGTTCATGGTGTACGTTCGGTATTTCTGCCTTTTGGCGGAGCGGCGGTCTGACTGCTTACATACAAGTACAGAGTCTGAATCAGGTATAGTTACTCTGCATGGCCAAGCCCAAGTTGTTGTCTATGCTTTTGTCTTCTGCTCTGCGGCTTAAAACAAAAGCACGATTCCCTGCAGCAGAAATGCCACCGAAACTCGAAAGTTATTGATTATACTGGTTCTTTAATAGCTTGGAAGTTGCCGGTTTCACCAGATATCGCGCAACCAAACAATAACATGGTCTCAGTATGTAGCAGCTGCGATGCTGAGCTATGCCTTTCAGACCAGCAACTTTCCTGTTTGTACGTGTATTTTTTTTCCATATGTATGATGATCCGAATACTCCAGCCTGGATTCTTGCAGACCCCAGGAAAAGATTCCGATTCTCTAACATAACCTACATGACGTGGTTTTTAATTGTCCTCCGAGTCACTGTGCTAGGGGTCTTCCAATACTTAGTGGGCCGCGTGCGGGTTCAGATCCTGAAACCTTTGTAGCTTGAAAAAATAGGGTGATTTGGTGATGTGATGCAGGGGAACTCAAGAACTGTGCTAGTTAAATTACAATTCGGGTATCTTGTCGCCGTGATCTAGTCCCTATTATGCTTCCATGGTGAGTTTTGACTCACCTCAATGTCGTCTAATCGAGAAGTGGGCGACTTGGACAATAGAGATTGACTCTTAGCAGAATTGGTGGATGCCACAAAACGCTCTACAATGGCCAGACTCGTCGAAATCAGGCATGGTCTTATCTAGAACGCTAAACCGTTTCTGGGCAATGTGTCTATTAGATTAGAAATCGGTGGCATGCCCCGCTCCAGCCACTAGTTTGCGACGCTCGTGGACTACGCATGTCTTATTATACATGCTATGGTCTTGTTCACCTGCCAAGGCTGCCATTCATCATTTAGCCGAATGTAAGACTTCAAAATTGAATAATTGCTCCAGCAGATAAGTACTTGTCATTTATCCAAGTCTTTATCTCGCATATTTACGTCCATTGCAGAATATACCTGTGCGCCGGTCTTGAAAATGACGAGCACCATGATGTGTGCCGTTGACATACACAAAAGGTCACGGATGACAGGCATACTTGCTCGTGTTCGGGACCACTGTTTACTCGACTCACTTCGGCTAGCAAGAAATATTTGATATGACCGCATGCTAGAACAAACATTCATTCGTCACTCTCTTCGTCTTACCATTGCACAATGGAATAAAGAGATGATACCCTCTGTCGATGTCACAGCGAAAGATCACCTGGACGCTCTCGCATTTTGTGTCAGTGACGCGGTGGATGGATGGGGAGCACCTCCCTAAAGAGTATTATGAATGTTTCCTGCCCTAGGCTGTAAAGGATCTCAAACTCTATTTTACCCTACTGGACGGTGGCTAAGATCGATGTTGTAATCAAGTACGTGCTTTTCTTGCCTCGAAGAAAGTGCTCTGGACGTTCTCTCTTTAATGGCCTGAGGACCAGGTGAAAACACATTCCCTTCTATCTCCATCTCTTTCACTGCCACTGTTTCGTCTACAGCTCCCTCAAAAGAGATTATGGCCATTTTGGATTTCGCAGTTCTCAAGGAAGTGTTGCAGTATGGTCCTGCAGAAGGTCCGCCAAAGGTGAAGGAGTGGATCATTGAATTGCAAGAGTGCATGCACAAACGCAGGCGCCACGAGCGGTGGATGGTAACGACGGGGGTCGGACTGCCCCACAAATTTCATTTAATCTAAACACGTTGTAGGCTATCCAAGTGCCCAAATCATGGGGGCTTGATCCTTGTCAGAAGTTCTTCATATGCGTAAGTGGTTTGAGGTAAGATCATCACCACGTACCAGCGGAGCATATGCCTTGTCGAAACACAGAGAGGCGACAGTGATCTTTTCAAGTCTGCACTGCCAATGAATCGGTAAGTACATACGCAATTCCATGAGACTGTGGGCGAGCCAAAGCCAAAGCCGTCACATCCTGTCCCTGTAAGTGCTCATCACAAGAAATAAACCGCTCATTGAGGACCTCCATCCCACTATGGTGGGAATCCTACTGGCATGATAACGACGACCGAGGGACGGAGAGATCACAACTTCTTTATTTTGGAGGGTATGTCTTTCGTCTTGGTTGGTACACGAAGAGATGTATGTGTTGGTCTAGGCGGCTTATATTACTGGTTATGTTACGGGCGATGATAAACATCCTCCGCCGTATGTCTAGCTTGAGCAAGAATTAGCCGAGGTCGGTAGAGTTCTTCGCTTCGACAGATTCTCCAAGATTTATCGAGTATGCTTCGGACGGCATTAGGTCCCAAGACCCTCATCGGTGCTATCAACGTTCATGTAAGTCTTGGATACCTGCACAAGGATGACCTCGCGGTCATGATTTACCTGATATAGGTGACGTCAGACGTCCTCGTCGAACTTGTATCCTTGCTGATTCAAACGATAGTCAACGCCTTCGTCGACCAATAGGAACACTGGGGTTTCGAAACATTCGAAAGGTACCCAACATCTATAAGACCATGCGGGATGCTTTCGAAAAGGCGTTGACCTCAAAGACGCGGCAGGGCTATTCCTTTGGTATGTTTTTTTGTATGCCACTCTATCGACTGTCGGAGCATACTTTGCTGAAATGGGCTCAAGTAAGATGAAATACTGCACGGAAGCGCCGAAAGGGACTTGGAAGAACTCGTTTTGATCAACGCATCTAGAATGCGGTTCTGATACTTCCAAGGTCGTTTTCCTTTCCGAGTAGGGAGAAGTTGGCCTACGCACAGCCGTCGCTCTTTTTGATACCCGAAGACCTGATGCATGCGGCCGTGAAGAGACCGAGGACTGCGATTGTGTGTGTGAAGCAGCAGACCGCATAGCAAATGTGATTTAAGAGTCCGACTCGTGTTCAAGTTGATAATTGTGCTAGAGTATAACTAGTATACTCCATGTCAATCCAACTTCACTGAAGACTTGATTCTTCAACGTTGTCAACAACCCCAATTTGTTCGAGGCAGCTCCGAACTCTTGATGATTCTCGCTGTATCCTTGTGTCATCCTCGCCATCATGGAGAATGCCCTTGTCGACTGGGCCACGCACCAAAATACGCTCCCCGGATCCAACTGTCGTAATAGTCCTTGTTCTTTACCTGGGCAGGTGGACGCTAGGGATACGGAAACTACGAATATGCCTGAGCAAATTCTCTGCATTGGACAAACCGGGTGCGCAGCTTTGACAGCGGCTCATTGTTTACAACTGCTTTTCAGATGTGCCACCGTGCTTAGATAGCGAGTCTCGATTTGACCTCCCCCTCGTCAAACTGAGATTTCGAGGAGTTGAAAATCCATCGATCAACTCTTCGCAGGGTTACACATATACTAGACTCTCGAGTCTCAGGAATGTTCTTGTCTTGCAGGCTAAACCATTCCGGGTTGAATATATCTGCTACGTGTGGTCCTCTTCGTCTGTCATCTATCCGCCGAATGATGCACTTTGAGCGCAGATCAACGATCATACTGAGTTGAGTCATTTATTCACGACCTTATCTCGCGTCTCATGTTCATTGCAGAATAAACCCAGCCGTGTAACTTTGTGCCGTTAACATAGGATAAGCGGCAGATAGCAAAGCCGTGGATTACGAATATGTTAGAGTTCGGAGCTACTTGTGGTCGAGTCACCTCGGCTAAAGGCGGCTCTGGGACACATTTAAAGCGAAAAGCGATTGTGCACACAACGTGTATTCACCAATTTCTTTCCTGTTCCTCTGTAGGATAAACAAAAGATGCCCTCCGTAAATGTCACAGCGGAAGATAGTCCAGCTAATCTCACACGCCGTGTCAACGGCACAGTGAAGGGACAGGGATCACACAGAGTCGAGCACCTCCCTAAAGAGTACTATGAACGTTTCCTGTCCCAGGCTGCAAAGGATCTCAAACTTCCCCCTAGTGAGTTTTATATCTTATTCGCCCTGTCGAACGGTGGTTAATATTGATGTTGTGGTAAAGTACGCGCTTTATTTGCCTTGGAAAATGCTCCGGGCGTTCTCTCTTTAATGGCAGGGAAACCAGATGAAAATATATTCCCCTTTACCTCCATCTCGTTCACTGCCATTTCACCTACAGATCCCTCGAAAGAGATTGGGGCCACTTTGCATTCCGCAGTTCTCAAGGAAGCGTTGCAATATGGCCCGACGGAAGGTCTGCCAAAGATGAAGGAATGGATCTTGGGATTTCAAGAGTACATGCACAAACGCAAGCCCTACGAAGGGTGGACGATAACGACGGGGGTTGGATCGCAGGACTTGACGTTCAAGGTGTGTGGTAGGTACCCGTCGATTGCATTTGAACTGGATATCCTGCAGGCTATCACATCACTTGTGAATTTCGGAGATTCGATCCTCATCGAAAGCCCTGCATATGCGTAAGCGATTTCAGACCAAGGTCGAACGCCAATTGCTAATAGAGTACATGTTTTATTGAAACAGAGGATTAATACCGGCCTTTGCAAGTTTACACTGCGAACAGATCGGTATGTACGCTAATGTAACGGAAACGCGAAACTCACTAGGGTTATGTGTAGAGGTGAATACGGACTCCAAGGGAGTGAACTCGACAACTTTAAGAGAGATACTTGAAGAATGGCCTGTGGGCAAGCCGAAGCCGAAGCTGTTGTATACTGTTCCTGTAAGTGTTCGTCACAAGCATAAAGTATACCGCCCATTGAAGAACCTCATCAAAGTATGGCGGGAACCCTGCCGGCATGACAACGACAACTGAGAGACGGAGAGAAATCCTTGCTCTAGCTCGAGAGCATAACTTCATTATATTAGAGGGTATGGCTTTTTCGTCTTGATGAGTACGCGATGAGATGTGTATGTTGATCTAGATGACCCATACTATTGGCTGTATTACGGCGACAACGAGCGTCCACCGTCGTATTTCCAGCTCGAGCAAGAACTACCTGAAGTTGGTAGAGTCCTTCGCTTCGATAGTTTCTCCAAGATTTTATCGGGAGGAATGCGTTTCGGCTGGGCGTCAGGCCCCAAGACCCTCATTGACATCATTAATGCTCAGGTATGTCGCAGATGCTGGTTCCAAGGATGACTTCATGACCTTGATTTACCTGGCCAATAGACGGCTTCATCGAACTTGCAGCCTTCCTCGGTGATACAAGCGCTGGTACTCGCCCTCGTCGAGCAATGGGGATACGACGGTTTCAAAACATTTTCAAGAAACGTATCAAACATTTATAGGTCCAGACGGGATACTTTCGACAAGGTGTTGCAAGAGCACTTGGGGGACGTGGCCGAATGGAACACACCCGAATCTGGACTATTCTTTTGGTGGGGTTTATCATGTGCTACTTTCAACGTGCGAAATACTCGTACTGACGTGCGCTCAAATAGGGTAAAGCTCCATCTGAACCCGTATGGAGGTGAAAGCGACTCGGAAGAACTCATTTTGACCAAAGCATTCCAGAATGGGGTTTTGGCGCTCCCAGGAACGTTCTCGTTTCCAAACAGGAAGAAGTCGGCGTACGTCCGACTCTCGTTCTCGTTGTTACCCGAAGACTTGATGCATGAGGCCGTAAAGAGGTTGAGGACCGTAATCGTGAGGGAGAGAGAAGTAGCAGCAAAGGCATGAACAAATGTATAACAACGTATGATCAGTACTTGAGATCGAGACCAACAAACGCATGTATCAGTGTATTAAGCATTCACTATGTAAGCAAGGCGATACGCTATACTATTTCTCAGACGACTGCGTTTACGTTTATTCTTTAGCAACTGGAACTTCACAGGCTACGACACTAGAAATCTGCCGTGACCAACGGCGGGAAACACAGACAAACGGACAACAGAATTGGACTACGCTCTATACGGCGACTAAACGGTACGGCAGGTACAAGTGTCGGCCTCGGTGAAAACTGGTTATTCGCGGGTGTTGACTGGTGTTGGCTGGTGTGACCAAATATTGCCGGATATGATCCACCTGAGCCAGACTACATTGTAACATTGTATGTTAATTTAATACCAGGCAACATGCCCCCTGACTGTGCAAACATTTGTAATCTAACAGGGCAGTATCTGGTATTGGAAGATCTAAACTGTTTAGATCTACACCAGACACTGTGGGAAGTCAAATAACTCATTATCAGCAATGTGTCACTGATTCATGAGGAATTAGTGACTGGTTGCTGATATTCTTGTCAAGTCTTTTTAGTGACAAGTTTGTGTCAATGAAAATCAGTAGCCAGTAGTGTTGTTGGCAGAAGTCTGCCATTTTGCTGAGTGGCAAGGCAAAACTGGTATTGTCAGGCTGATGGCAGAACCTCAGAGAAACTAGCTGGCAAAACATGGCAGAACTCTTGGAGGAAATATAGATATAATAATACAATGTCTGAACTGAATAATAATTTGACAGTATAATCCAGCCCCAATCATGTCCTCTAGCAGTGAAAGGCACTCTATTCCAGTATTAATCACTACAAATTTCACACATCTTGAAAAAGTTGACAACAAACCTATTTAGTACTTCTGGAAATACAATATCTGTGGTAATGAAGATGGCTCCAAATGATGCACAGACTCAAAGATATAACAATAACTTGCCAAAACATCTTGCTAAAACATGCTCCAATACAACTCCAGATATATGGAGGGAGGCACACTTATTTATTATGGGAAAGACTCAGCCTACTATCACATCTACTGGCAATATTAAAATCATGCCAGACATCTCTTGTTGATTGTATACTTGAACTTATCCAATGTGTAAAGCATATGTCACCTTTCCCTTGATACAAATGATGACATGAGCTTTTGGCAACATGCAAAAATAGATTTCACTTGTTGATTTCATGCCATGAATATAGGTTAATATTCACTTGCTCTATATTTACATCCAATATGCTATAAACTTGCAATCATACAAGTAGTAAGTGGACAGTCTATTAAATTTATAATCAAAATTGCCCTGAATATTGCAAAGTGCTGGGACTGGGATAAGCAAAAGGCAGTGAGACTTATCAAAGATATGCAAATATATAATTTGGCACACTTAATTTTTGCTAGCAACAATATAAATGGTCTTACATGATGAAAACATCTTCTAATCAACTCAAATAACCATTTTTTGAAAGTTTTTTGCAATAACCATCCCGTTTATTGCTTCATATGCCAGGAATCTTGAAAGGCTATTTTCAGACCTTGGAAACATACAAACTCCACAATTATTTAGTTTATCAGTTCTAATCTTTAAAACACTTGGAAAAATATGAGCAAACCTAAATTACCATGTGTAAATAAAAAGGATAGCAAATGGTAAGACTATATACTGCTGCCATGCTTACATGCATATATAAGAGCCAATAGAAATCAATCTTGATATTGCAAAGAATCTAGAAGAGAGCTTCACTTGGATTTTTTTTTTCTTATCAGTGTTAAAGTTTTAAATCTAACTACACTTTTCCAGCCAAGTTTGACACAAAGGAAGTGGAGTACTAGTAAAAGAAATGAAAAATAAGTAGTAATAGGCATAACAATTCATAAGAACAAAATAGAGTTATAACATTACACATAGCCTTGATACAGAACTTATGTATTGCATTCTTGACCAGACTCAGCCTTGTAGAATGGTGGATCAGAGACTAGAGAATGGTGTTACAACTTGTCCCTATCTTAGGAGCCCTACTACACTTTTTTCTAGATCAGCCATCTCCTGCTTATCCTACCAGAGATCTCTCCACTCCTATAGGCTCCTGGCATTCTCTAGGCCTTTTTTGGGCTCTCCTGAGCCATTCTCAGGTCATTCCTGGATGTCCTCTACCAGTTGCTTTTTCATCCTCTGAATTCTCTCCCAGTTTACTGAGCTTTTGGATCTCTCATCTGGCCATTCCTGATCTCCCTGGATTATGTCCTTTTTATTGAGTCTATATGGTCTTCTCATTTAGTCAACCATCTGGCCTCTTCCCAGTGCTCCCAGGTCTCTAGATCTTCCCTGGATCATGCTTCTAAAGATCTCTCTTGTATCCAGTCACATCAGCCTCCATTGATGCTTCTTCTTAACTGCTTCTCCTAGATCTGGCTCACAATTAGATCTATGCCTCTTCCTGGACCTGTATCTGACTTTTGGCTACTTTTGAAAGTCCTCAATCAAACCACTGTGCATACTGGATGCCTACCCAATCCGCCCACAGTCAACTGGGCTACCTGGCCACATCCCAGACTGCTTCAGCTTTATTCAAGGCTAAGCCATCCAGATTACATCTAATCTTCATTAAATGTTCACCAGACTCTCTGGCTTTCCTGCCAGCATCCAGACAAGTTCCTAGCACCTCTGTGTGCCCTTGGGCATGTCCTGATATGTTTTTTTTCATTGAGATCACACTTTACTAGACTTTGCCAGAACTTCCAGATCATCTTCTGATCCTAGATCCAACCAGAACCTCTTGATCTCCTCAAAAGCATCAAGTACAACTGTCCTTCATCACTCCAGGCATTTCCCTGGATACTCCTCAGTCCCCTCCAGTTCCCCTTGCTGCCTCAAGGCTTTTTGATCTATATCTAGCACTTTCCAAATAAGTCTTCTTCTTGTACCTGTCACATATGGCTTTTTGCCATGTGTTTCTTTGATCAGTCACATTTGTACCACTCCTAGATGTTCCCAGACATTGCTCTGACCCATTAGAACCCTTCCTGATATGTCTCCACTTCCCTGACATCCAGATCTTCTTCTGTCATCAGATCTCCTTCTAGTTCTCTAGATCCTTCCTGGCACTCTTAGTGTGCTCTATACTTGATCTCTAGACCTCTTTGACCATCCTAGACCCACTTCTGTCACTGCCTCATCAACAGTCACAGAATTCTGCCAAGTATTCACTGATTGATTATCAGTTCTCCTTCTGACCTCCTGATTCTTATTTATCTGATCAGGAACCATTTTGCTGTGCATTTGGCTTATCAGCCAATGCTTACCCTTGCTTCTGGACATCCCCTGATGATGCTCCATGTGCTTCATGTGTCCTTTCTCTCATAGGAACTTCTATTTTGCCTTCTGGTATCCCAGATCTTTAACAGATTTTATTTCTGTTATATCTGATTCTTATCAGATGTTCTATTAGACCCTTGTACATCTTGATGATATCTTTCTAGTCACTTGGCTTTGCTTGCTCCAACAGCAAGCCTTTTCTAGATTTGTCACATCTCCTTGGTGCTTTTCATTTGTTTTCTCCTATTTCCTTGATCTCTCTGTTTCTTCATTGATCCTTGTATCACAAACATTCTTCTTTGTCCTCTGATCTCTCTGTTATTCTCTATGTGGATGTATTCATAGCTGAGTTACCTTTCTCAGCCTTTCTTCTTGATCTTCACTTTCCCTTCTATCTGCCTTATGGCTGTACATTTAAAT
Source organism: Austroboletus rostrupii (assembly GCA_038089255.1). Lineage (NCBI taxonomy): Eukaryota > Fungi > Basidiomycota > Agaricomycetes > Boletales > Boletaceae > Austroboletus > Austroboletus rostrupii. Next base: position 15,679 of record JBBPKM010000216.1, read on the forward strand.
TTTCTTTTTATCTTGCTTTTCTAATCCAATCTATGATTTCCCTTTACTCTAGACCTTCTATTTGACTTATCTCTGACTTATTCTCATTTTGTCTATTCTTGTTATTTCTAACTCAGTTCTCTTTGTCTTCTTTCTTGGATATTCTCCACTGTATATAAGAACCTAGATGCATATCCATATATCCTAGCTTTTGAAACACTCCAACTACTAAGGCCTAAATGTAGGAATAAAGTAGCTCTTTGACATCTTTAAGAGTGTCACCTTGGATTGGGGCACCAAAGGTTTGCCTTTAGAACTTGCTGGTGAAGTCTTGGACACCAGGCCTTGCTAGCTAGAATTGGCTATCTTTTACTAGGTCAAGGACTTGAAAGGACTTCTTAGAGGGGATGGAAATCCCTAAGCTTTGGAGGAAAGATCCAGGACTTCAAAACTGGGGATCCAGTTCTGTCACCTGGGGGTTTATATACAAAAAGACTATATATACGTATATACATGGGATCTAAGATATACTGTACAATAACTAAATAAAAGTCTATTATTGTCCAATAGAAATACTCTAAGAATCTAAAGAATAGATATAAGTCATTAAGGTTTATAAGAAGCATAGATAAGACATAGCCTTCAAGGCTGTGGTCATGAGAAAACCACATTCCAGTGTGGTAGATCTTAAGATCTAAAAATAAATATTAAATAGGACCTTTGATCCATGCTGCTGCTACATGTCTTCATATACAGCCTTGCAATGGAAGGAAATCCCATGCTTCTAGAATATAAATACCCTGAGGACACCTGCATGGTGTGGCAGCATGCTGCAATCATGAGGCATAGATAAAGTGACTCCTTATGAGTCATAAAGAAGGGTGAATCCTTGTGACTCATAGATAGAGACCTTGAGTTAGGGAACAAGATTCCGGCTCCTGATATGACTCCAGAGAATAGATAGGACATGAGGCAGGCATAGCCATGCCATAAGGACTTGGTCAGGCAAGCCTAGAACCTTTGAGGAACAGCCATCCTGTGACTGAGGTGACTTGCATAAATAGGGTTCAGGGCTTGTTCCTGATTATATGACCAACCACTGATTCTTGGTAAGATAAGCAGGGGAGATAAGATAAGATGATTTGATAAGATCCCCTGATAAGATAAGATCAATAGATAAGAGATTAGATAAGCGCTGACACAAGTGCCCTTTAATAAGATTAGATAAGATAAGATCTTGCAACCAGGCAAGACAAGTCTAAAAATGAAAAATAAGGCCATCAAGGCCACTTGTTGTGTTAACATATAAATATAGCCATAAAGGCTGCTTTTCTTATACTCTAACACTGATCATGTGACCATCCAGTGATCCTTGATAAGATAGACATGGGAGATAAGATAAGATTAGATAAAATCTTGTAATCCAGTAAGACAAGTCTAAAAATGAAAAATAAGGCCATCAAGGTCACTTATCATTTTATTGTATAAATATAGCCATAAAGGCTGCTTTTCTTATCCTGTAACAGATATAATATATACTATAGTTTGTTATTGTCCAATAAGAATACTCTAAATACTCATTAATGTTATAAGAATCATAAGAAGTGTACTATGCTGTCAAAGCATGTTGTCATAACAAATAAGAATCATATATAGCATGAGACCAGCGTGCACATTTAATAAGTTAGCATAGCCTTCAAGGCTATGGTCATGAGGTTACCACATGCTGGTGTGGCAAATCTTGAGATAAATAGAATAGGACCCTTGATCCATGAGGCCAGTGCATGTTCTTTATATATAGCCTTGCAATGAAAGGGAAGCCTATGGTTCTTTAATAAATACCATAAAGGAATCTGCATAATGTGGCAGCATGCTGCAACCATAAGGCATAGATAAGAGTGACTCCATGTGAGTTATAGATAAGGAGTGAGTCCTTGTAACTTGTAGATAGGGCATGAGGCAGGCATAGCCATGCCATGAGGAATTGGTCAGGCAAGCCTAGATCTTTTTGAGGAACAGCCATCCTATGACTGATGTGACTTGCATAAATAGAGTTCAGGGCATTCCCTGATAATATAATCATGCCAGTGATCCTTGATAAGATATCCAGGGGAGATAAGATAAGATCTTCAGATTTGTAATAAGATAAGATCTCCTGATAAGACAAATAGATAAGATATTAGGTGAGTGCTGAGGTAAGCACCGACTTGATAAGATTAGATAAGACAAGATCTTGCAGCCAAGCAAGACAAGTCATAAAAATGAAAAATAAGGTCATAAAGGCCATTTGTCTTTTGATCTTTATAAATATTGCCTTTCAAGCTCTTTTTTCATACCATAATAGTTTAGTCTCCCTTAATCATAGGCTTGATCTTCAGCCTCTGCTTCAGCTCCCTGAGATCATCTCCAACTTTTCTTATATTTCTAGTGTCCTGGCATAGCTGTATGGCATGCATTCTTGACCAACTAGAACTCATCTTGCCCTGGAGGTCAAGTTTTCTAAAGGCTACACTCCATCCTACCTGGGCAAAGTGTAACAAATGGAGATAAGAAAGATAGAGGATAGAGAAGGTGAAGTTAAACAAAGTTGGTGGAGAGTGATAAGAAGAGACTAAGATGGTTGCTGATATTCATATTAAGGGAGAATACAAAGCAAGTGGTAAGGTTTAAGTATGAGAGTCCATATGAAATACATAGCATATAAATCAAGCCATAGTGGATCTGAAGATGAATACAAAAATAGA
>JBBPKM010000217.1:0-18388 GCA_038089255.1 Austroboletus rostrupii
CAGTGACTTAGGAACTTCTTAGGGAAGAGGGGACTTTGCTTAGAGGGAGAACTCCAAGACTTCAGAACTGGGGAGCCAGTTCCATCGTCCTGGGGGTTTATATACTACTCTACTGCATGTACATGTTTGGTCTGTATCTACAGATCAGCCAATGGTGTCAATAACTGTCCATGAGTCAGAGATAAGAGACATGAGGGAAATATGAGATATGGTTCTATCAGAAAGAAGAGAAGCATAAGTATAAGGCATTCTAGAAGCATAGAAATGGAAGAGAAAAAAAGAAGCATGTCATGAGGTGATCTAATCCCATATGGATATATAAAAGAAGTGTCCATGTGAATGGCATAAGAGGGGATTCCCCTGGGAATAACCCTGATTAAGTAAGCGATTAGATAAGCAAATAGTAAAATGTCTTTAAGTTCATCAAATGTCTATATATAAATTCGGGAAAAATAGTAGAAAATAGCAGAAAAATAAGGTCATAACACACACCATGGAGAAAGTCCCTGATAAAATTATGGAGTGGTATACTAAGGCTGCTCACTTCACTAGTGTTGAAGAAAGGGCAATCAAGATTGCTACTCATCATAAATGCAGCAACATCACTTATTCATTCTCCTTCATATCTAGATCACAACCAACTCGTGACCCAAATGCCATGGATGTAGACATCATCTGTCTCAAAAAACTTACTCCAGAGGAACAGGAATGATGCATCTGAGAAGGATTATGCCTGGCATGCCGAAGAAAAGGATACATGGCATACCAATGCCCCAACAAATTCAATTGTCCTCAAATACTGCCTAAAGATATAAAAAGGGTGGAAAAACCAACAGCTTCCATCCAAGAGCTTCAGAACAATGAAATGGTTGGAAGGATCCATCTGGATTTTTAAATGGGGAAATGCCCACAATGCACATTTCTCCTTCTTCCAAATTTTTGTGTAACTTTGTACCAGTAGCAATGAAGTTAATGCACATATCTATTTAGCTATTGATACCAACCAATATGATTAAAGCTATTGCAACCTCTGCACTTGTCGACTCTGGAGTGCAAATATCCTGCATAGATTGGGCCTTTGCCTGAAAACATAAACTTTCTCAAACTTGACTTCCCCAACCAGTAACCATTAGAAACATTGACACCTCCATGAACAAAAATGGACTTATCAAGTTCAAAACCAACCTCTTCATTAACATCAATGGCTATATATGAAAAGTAGAATTCTATCTTATAGTATGAACTGCAGCAAAAAAACAGCTATATTTGGCTTCCCTTGGCTTGCTGCAGTAAATCCTGTTATTGACTAGGGAAAGAAAACCTTAGATGTGCTAGCCACATTGGATCAAACTGCTGACCTAATTGCTGCTCATGAACAAGAAAAGCAGTGACGACAAGGGCTCTACAATCTACAATAACCAGATTATTCCACTCCCCCATCACAACATCTCCATATCAATGCCCTCATTAATAAACACCTCTTTGGGTACCTCAACAGGACTGAAGATGACATACTTTGCGCTAACATCACCCTGGCCCACAATATGGCACACTTTAAATCTCTCCAGACCCTCTCAAGAATGATTCTAGCCAATGGAAGATTTATTCCAAACCCAGCTCTCACCTGTGCAGCTCTAACCACCTCTACCAACCTAGCCATCCAAGCCAAGAAACAAGAAATTTCTTTGCTGGAACAATACAAGGACTTTACTGATATTTTCTTGGACAAAGATACTTCCCTCCCTCTGTCCCAAGATTGTGACCACAAAATCAATCTTACAGAAACCTTCATACCAAAGATTAGGAAATTATATTCCCTAACAGCTGATGAATGCAAAGCACAAGATGAATTTCTTGATGAAAATCTTAAGTCCAGAAAAATTCACCCTTCTACCTTGCTGCAAGCAGCACTATTTTTCTTCATCAAAAAGAAGGATGGAAAACTCTGCCCTGTATAGGATTATTGATATCTCAATGAGCACACCATCAGAGATGCATATTCACTTCCCCTCATTTCTGACCTCCTTGATAAATTGAAAGATGCTAAGATCTTTACCAAGTTTGATGTCCAATGGGGCTAGAATAACATACAAATCAAGGAAGGGCATCAATGGAAAGCTGTGTTTATCACTCATCAGGGACTATTTGAGCCTGTCATAATGCCTTTCAGACCAAAAAATGTGCCAGCTACATTTTAGTGCTTCATGAACAAGGAATTCAGAGATCACATTGCTGAAGGCCATATTGTCATTTATATGGATAATATCCTTATTTTCTCCCCCAATCAAATCATATATGATGAAACCTCTCAACATGTCCTCCAGTGCATAAGAGCACTCAACCTTTGCCTTCACCTTCAAAAATGCTTGTTTAACTTCAAAAAAGTTGAATATTTAGGCATGATTGCGACACCAGGATCCCTCGCCATGGATCTAGTCAAACTTGAAGGCATCAGATCATGGCCCACTCCCACTAAACCAAAGGAAATATGCTCCTTCCTTGGTTTTGCCAACTTCTACCAATGCTTCATCAATGGATATTCAGACATTCCACAACCTCTTCTTGATCTCACAAAGAAGGATCATTCCTGGTCTTGGACTGAAGATTGCAATCAAGCTTTCCTTCATCTCAAAGAAATCTTCCTTTTGTAATCCATTCTTCGTTTACCTGACCCATCAAAACCCTTTGCAATTGCTACTGATGCCTCCAAGTATGCCACAGGGGGTATATTGCTCCAAACCAATGATAATAGGAACTGGCATCCCTGCTCATATCTCTCTCAAACCTTCTCTGCAATGGAATGAAACTATGATATCTATGATTGGGAACTCCTGGCTGTAATTTGCACTCTCCAAGCATGGTGACACTATCTCCTGGGTTCAGCATTCCCTGTCCAAGTCTTCACAGACCACAAAAACCTTACATACTTTAAACAACCCCAAAATCTTAATTGACGAAAAGCATGTTGGCTTCTGGACCTTGCTGATCATGATCTCAAAATGATCCATATACCAGGCACACTTCTGGCTGGCCTTGATGCCTTATCCTGCTATTCTGATCACTGTCCTGATAACTCCTCCAATAATACCACCATAACTCTTCTTCCACCATCACTCTTTGTCAATCTTATTGATCTTGCTCTTCATGATAAAATCTCCTCTGCTTCCTCCTCCAATCCTCTTGTTTTGCAGTTCCTTCAGTCTATCAGTAATGACCTCCCTACAGCTCTTCACTCACATCTTGCCAATTGGCAGCATCACGATGGCATACTCTTTTACCACAACTGAATCTATGTCTCTGCTGATTCTACCCTCTGTCATTCTATTGTTGCTCGCTGCCATGACCATGCCACCACAGGGCACCCTGGATACTTAAAAACTTGCCAACTCATTGCTGCCAAGTTCTGGTGGCCTGGCCTTGCTTCTTTTGTCCACTCTTATGTCTCCAGCTGTGCTACTTGTCAACAAAACAAGTCAAATACCCATTCTACTGTTTCCCCCTTAACACCAATTGCATCCTCATGTACCTGCTCCTTTCAACAGATCTCCAATCACCGACCTCCCTCTCTCTTCGGGCTTTGATGCACTTTTGGTTGTGGTCAGCCATGGATTTACTAAAGGGGTAATCCTTTGCCCAATAAAGAAAATGGTTACCATGGAAGGAATTGCCACTCTTTTCTTTCACTCTGTCTACAAACACTTCGGTCTCTATGACAAGATCATTTCAGACAGAGGTCCACAATTCATCTCTGCCTTTGCCAAAGAACTTGGAAGACTCTTGAACTACAAACTGGCCCTATCTTCTGCATACCATTCCCAAACTGATGGAGAAACTGAATATGTAAACCAGGAGATTAAAACCTATCTTCGCATTATTTGTGGTAATACCCCAGGAACTTGGGCCAATCATATTACTATAGCAGAATTCATTCACAATTATTGTCCTTACTTAGTTACTGTTATGACTCTATTTTTCCTATATTTTCTCCTATTTTTCCTGATTTTATACACAGACATTTGACAAACTTAGAGATGCTTTACTATTTTGCTTATATAATCACTTACTTAATCAGGGTTATTCTTAGAGGAATCCCTTCTTATGCCATTCACACAGATACTTTTCTTAAATATCTATATGGAATTAGACCACCTCATGGCATGCTTCTTTTCTTCTCTTTCATTCCTATGCTTCTAAAATGCCTCATGCTTATGCTTCTCTTCTATTTGATAGAACTGTACCATATGTTCACCTCATGTTCTTATCTCTGACTCACAGATAGTTATTTATGCCATTGGCTGATCTATAGATATAGACCAAACATGTACATACAGTAGACTAGTATATAAATCCCAGGGCAACAGGACTGGCTCTCCAGTTCTGAAGTCTTGAAGATTTCCTCTAAGCAGTTCCTCTATCCCAAGGGTCACTAAGTCATTGTGACCACAAGCTATACTTTATCTTATAGGATCTTTCTAGGCCCTTTAAGTTAGAGTGTTTCAGTTACAGGCAAATCACCATTCCATCTTATGATGGGTTATAAATCTATGGTACTTCCATCAATTACCTGTCCTTCAACTCTTCCTGCAGTTGAAAACTATATTAAAACTCTTATCACAGCATGAGAAGAAGCCCTTGCTGCACACAAACTAGTATGTCAAACAATGGTTGCATTATCCAGATGGAGTTTTACACCCTTCATCAAAGGAGATAAAGTTTGGCTAGAAGCCAGGAACTTGAAACACTTTATTTCCAATCCAAAGTTTGCCCCGAAACAAGAAGAACCTTTTACCATTGTACAGGTCCTATTGCCTATTTCTTATCGGCTCCACCTCCCAGCTGCATGGAAAATACATGATGTCTTTCATGCTTCCCTTCTCACAAAGTATATCAAAAATACTGTCTATGGCAAGAATTTCCCTGTGCCACCCCCTGATCTTATTGCAAGGAAAGAAGAATATGAAATTGAGAGGATTATACAGCATTGCAGAACTCTGCATATCCATTCCTATCTGATTTAATGGAACGGATATTTGGCCAAAGAAGACTCTTGGGTTCCTGAATGGGATCTCAAAAATGCAAAGTTTGCTCTTCAACTGTACAAAAGACTCCACCCTTCTGTGTTTTCTCCTCAACATACTTGATTTCTCACTCGCAACATTCAAACAAATGTCTTCTCCAATCACCAATACCATTTCCATTTCCTCTGTCTTGTCTTTACCAACTTCTACTATAGCCTCTTCCACTCACTCTTGACCTGTTACCCCTCTTGTCACTTTAAACACCATTGAAGCCGTCTCTACCTCTTTGAACTTCCCAACCACTACCCTCGCTGTGGATACCCCCTGCCTTGCCCACTATTTCAAGGAACAGATCACCAATCCTACCTGATCAGTGGCATATGAACAAATTCTTATAGATTTCCATTTTGTCACTGCAATTGACATCCATCTTGATCCCAACTCTGCAGCACATGCATTATACTGCTCCTACCTTCAGTGTGGTTCCTTGAGGACTATGGGAAATATCCTCCTTCAGGACGCTCAGACTGTCCTCTATGGGCAACAACTCATTCATATCTGCAACAACCTTCAATGGGACCTTATCACTGCCATGCATGAATTGAACATGACCGAATTCTTTCTCAACTTAGATTGATATTGCAAGGACTTAGTCATGAAGATGCCACTAGCTGAGAGACTCACATCTCCTTTACCATCTACTCTGTTGGCTTCGTCTTCCATGTTAAACTCATTGGAAGAATAACTAAAACAGTGAATGGAAGCCTGGTGATCTGGCAATAATGGTTTTGAGCCATTACCTTCCAACCAATCCTGTTACTACAAGACATGCTTTCAATGTTATCGCCTAAACCATATGCAAGTAGATTGTCATTTCTTTCAATGCACTCAGTGTCTTCACTGGGCACCTGGCCATCATGCTAATCACTGCCCTCTCCAATGACCCACTCCTAAACCATCCCCTCTATTGTCCTTGTTCTCATTCCATCACTTGTCAATCTCATCCTTGTCTTATCATGCCACCATTACTTTTGGTCTTCCAATCTCTCCTGCTGGATTTCATTCCAACACATGGGTGTCTAGTCATACATGCCTCTATCTCTCAGCTTGTCCATGGCATCCTCCTCCTCTCTGAGTTCCTTCTCCTGAACCCTTCGATGATGGATTAAATGATGTAGCTTATGCTAATATTACTGGTTCTTCTTGTGGTGGATATTTAGACATTTAGATTCTTTGCTGTGGCTTCGAATATTTCTTTCCACAATAGTCACTCATATACCCTCACAACTATTGCACCAGCACTCTGGTTCCTTCACACTTACTCATGCCACCTGACTCATTACTCCTTGCTGACTGAGACATCAGTCAGTGCTTACTCATATGTCCTTACTTTTTGTTTCCCTTTTTATACTATACAAGCTTGCCCTTGACTTCTCTTTTACATACATAAACCCTTCAATGGATTCCTTGTACCTTAGCTTAGTTCTCCCTTGTATTCCCTTGAATACATCTTATCTTTGTGCTAGCTCCTGAGTGCTCTCTTTCACTCAGTCTCCTAGTCAACTAGTCCTTGTCCTACTATTAAGTGGATGCTATCTAGAATTACCTTAAACCCTTAGCCCAAGGGTATCTTGTCACCTTGGTTCTCACCTCACAAGGGCTATGCTCCTACCTACCCAGTCGAAGCATAACAAGCATAAGATAATTTTCTTGACAAAAATCTTAAATTAGGAAAAATTTGTCCATCCACCTTGCTACAAGCAGAACCATTCTTCTTCATCAAAAAGAAGGATGGACTTTGCCCTGTCCAGGACTACCGATACCTCAATGATCATACAATCTATCCCCTTTCTTTTATCTCCAACCTCTTAGATAAATTAAAAGATGCCAAGATTTTCACAAAGTTTGATGTCTGATGAAGCTACAACAACATCCATATCAAAGAGGGTTACCAATGGAAAGCCACCTTCATCACACATTGTGAACTCTTCAAACCTGTTATTATGCCCTTTGGACCAAAAAATGCACTGGCCACCTTCCAGTGATTTATGAACAAAGAATTTCATGATCTCATTACAGAAGGATGCATCATCATCTATATGGACAACATTTTGATTTTCTCCCCTAATCAAAAAACTCATGATGAAACCACTTGTCATGTCCTCCAATGAATGAGAGAACTTAATTTATGTCTTTGTCTTCAAAAATGCCTCTTCAACTCAAAACAAGTTGAATATCTAGACATGATTATGAAACTGGGCTCCTTTGCCATGAATCCTGTTAAACTAGAAGGAATCAGCTCATGGCCAACTCCTACCAAACCCAAGGAAGTGTGCTTCTTCCTAGGCTTTGCTAACTTCTATCATCATTTTGTAAATAAATATTTGGAAATTGCATAACCTCTTCTTGACCTTACCAAGAAAGACCATCCTTGGTCCTGGACCAAAAATTGTAACCATACATTTATCTGCCTTAAAGAAAATTTCCTGTCCCAACTAGTTCTTCGCCTTCCAGATCCCTCCAAACTATTTTACATAGCCACTGACACCTCAAAATATGCCACAGAAGGCATCCTTCTTCAAACAGATGAAAATGGTGACTGGCATTCATACTCATATATTTCTCAAACTTTCTTGGCTACTGAATGCAACTATGACATCTACAATTGTAAACTCCTGGCAGTGATTCATATTCTTCAGGCCTGGTGATATTACCTACTTGGATCAGTATTTCCTGTCCAAATATTCACTGACCATAAAAACTTTATATATTTCAAACAACTCCAGAAACTTAACCAACAATAGGCATGCTGGCTTCTAGATATTGCAGATCATGACCTTAAAATGATCCATGTGCCTGGTGCACTCCTTGCTAGTTCCAATGCTCTCTCTTGCCAACCAGATCACTGCTCTGATGATTTCTGTTACACTTGCACCAGGTAGGATCAAGTGTAGCCTTGGATGAACCACACTTTTACTTGCTGTAAAGAGATCAGATAGACCTTGCGTTAGGGATAGCATGAGGAAGCACCCACTCAGAAGTAGGGCAAAGACTCGGTGCTCAATAAACTGACCAGAAGAGAACAATCAGGAGCAAAGGAATCTTGGTATTAACCAAGGAGAACTAAACTAAAGTACAAGTACTACTTGCATAATTGATATAGGTATCAACGAGGAGCACGGACCCGAGTGGAAAAGGAAAACATAGTGTAGACCAGGTTATCATATGACTGATAGACCCGATAAATGAGTAAATATGATGACATGAGGGAAAAGCTGCAGTGGCAGCAATGATGCCAAAGTAGTCCATATAGAGACATCGCAAAAGAAAGGTGGTTCATTATGAAAAAGAGAGTGATCGTAATATTACCCCCTGGTTACATTCGAAGCACTGCGAAGAACTTTCCTACAATCCTCAGTATTCTCCGCATGGGGACCTGGTGATATTAGATATGGCAAGATTGTCAAGGCCATCGTCGGAAGGGAGAGGGAAAGGTTGTCATTGGGTAGAAGCATATCTAGGATGCAAAATGGCATAGGGGTGTGGACAACTTGTTTGTCATGCAGTGGCAGCATGAAACCCAGTGGGTGAAATAGGGAGGCCAAAAGTAACAGTGGCCTGGGTGGAAGTGTCAGATTGAAAGGATTGCTGAGAAGAGGACAAAGAGGAGGAGGACAGGGAGGGCTTTGGAGTGGTGCAATGTAGTTCGTATCTGTTGGTACAATGCCCCAGGGCCCACTGGAGGTAGTGAAATCACTGATACATGCTGCAATCTACCTGAATGTGCCCCAAATGATGGCATTGGTAACAGGCTTGATTGTATCGGGGGTGATTGGTGGGGAGTGGGTCAAATCCATTATTTCCTGACCACCATGCGTTTGTATGGGTGCAAACTCTTTTTTCGTCAGACTAGAGAGGTGAGGATGAGGTGGAAGGGGTTGAAGGGCTGTCCAAGAGGCATGTGGATAACAAGGGTTTGACCAATATTGCCTGACAGTAGCGATCAATGTCTAAGAAAAACTCCATCAAGTCCAGCTCATGCATGGCAGTTACCAGGTTCTCTCTCATGGCCTGGTGGATTTGTAGGAGGCATTGCCCATATCTGGCCATTCTTCCATCTTGTGCTAAAATATTTCCCATGGTGGTGATAGACATGCTTTGGAGGAATAACATAAAAAGAGAATGGAGGGCAGAGTCTGGTTTGATGTGCACATTGATGCAGATGGTGTATCGCAGGTTGGTGAGAATCTGGTCATAGGCTATGGACTTGATAACACCTGCAATGGGTTCTTTCCACTGATGCACCAACTGGGGGGTATCTATTGCGCATACTTCCAAGCACATGGGGGTTGAGGTAGACAATTCTCGGGCAAGGTTTTCTATAGTGGCAGGGGTAATGATAGGTGTGATGGGGCACATCAGCATGGGAGAGGGGGCCAATGACCTGGTGAGGTCAGAGGAGGATGAAAGGGAAATGATAGAGGCAGTGGGTGATGACATGTTGTGTTTGAGGTAGTCTATTGCTCATTCTTTTTTTAACCATTTTTTATAGTCTGCTAGTAGGGACCATGCATTCTGCAAGTCCCTTTCCATGATCCACAAGTTGTCTTTGGCAAAGTAGCCCTTCCAATGGACCAGATAAAAACGAGCCATCGATCTTCTGCAATGGCATATGATTTTCTCTATTTCGTACTCCTCTTCTCCTGCGATAAGGTCAGGTGGGGGTGACAGAAAGTTCCGTCCGTATATCTTGGTCTCAATGTACCAAGAGAGGAGTGACACATGGAATACATTGTGAAGCTTCTGGGTCTTTGGGAGGCGCAGCCTGTAAGTGATCAGGGACAGTACCTCTGTAACGGTAAAGGGGCCTTCCCATTTTGCTGAAAACTTAGGGTCCATGATGGCCCGTCAGAGATTCCTCGCCTCTAGCCGTACTTGTTTGCCTTTTTAAAATGGATGGAAATTCCATCAGGTTTGCGCTGTCATTGTTTGTTGTACCAGGTCATGGGCTGCCACTGCCTTCTAACGGCTGGTGATAAGGTTCCATAGTCGTGTTTCTACAGCGGGGGTATCCATCAGAGCAAGTGTTAGAAGGAGTGCCACTGGTTTGTAACCCATTATTAAAGAGAAGGGGGACTTTCCTGTTACTGAGTGGGGATGGTGATTGTGTATGAATTTGGCTGTGGAGATGTGTGCTGCCCAGTCTGTGAGGTAATTTCCACAAACAATGTGCAGATATGTTTCGATTTCTTGGTTAACTCTCTCTGTTTCTCCATCCATTTGGAGGTGATATGCAGTTGATAGTGTGAGCTTGTAGTTTAGGAGCCTCCCAAGTTCCTTAGCAAAAGCCAATGTGAACTATGGCCCTCTATCCGAGATGATCTTGTCATATAGTCCAAAATGACGATATACTGAGTGAAAGAATAGTTTGGTGATGCCTTCTGCAGTGACTGTTTTTTTGGTGGGGCATAGAATTACCCCTTTTGTAAGCCCATGGTTGACCACAACCAATAAGGCATCAAAACCCTGCGAGGTCAGAAGGTTGGTAATAAGGTTGCAGGAGACCTGTTGGAAAGGATGGGTACAGGATGACAGGATGGGCATAAGTGGGGGTAATGTTGAATGTGTGTTGATCTTGTTTTGTTGGTAGATAGCGCATCCTGAGACATAGGAATGGACAAACAAGGCAAGACCAGGCCACCAAAAGTCTGTGGCCACGAGTTGTCAAGTTTTAAGGTAACCTGGGTGCCTGGCCGTAACGTGGTTATAGCAATGCACCACAATTGATCAGCGAAGAGGGAGGTCAGGGGGAACATAGACATGCCCACGGTAAAGAAGAACACCATCTTTGAGGTGCCAATCCACTAGATGCAAGCGAAGAGCTGCGGGAATATCGGTGTTCAAGGATTGGAGAGTGGTGAGGGTGAGTGGATCTGATATGGTGGCTGTAGATATACAATTATGGAGGGTGAAATTGATAAGGTTGACAAACAATGAGGATAGAAGGAGGGTAACTGCAGTATTATCTGTGGTGTCATTTGGACAGCAGTCCAGGCGTTGGGACAGGGCATTGGGGGTGGCAAGCTGGCTACCAGGAACATGAGTGATCCGGAGATCGTAGTCAGCAATATCCAGCAACCATCATGCTTGACAACGGTTTAATTTCTGAGGCTGCTTGAAGTAGGTCAGGTTTTTTTGGTCCGTGAATACCTGTACCAGATAACTGGAGCCAAGAAGGTAGTGTTGCCATGCACCAAGTGCGTGGATAACTGCCAGCAGCTCATGATCATAAATGTTGTAGTTGCACTCTGTTGCAGAAAATATTTGGGAGAGATACAAACAGGGGTGCCATTCATTGTTTTCATCCATCTGGAGAAGAATACCTCCTGTAGCATATTTCGAAGTGTCCATTGCTATTGCAAATGGGTGAGAGGCATCCAGCATATGGAGGACTGGTTGGAATGTAAAGATTGTTTTCATTTGGTTGAAGGCATCGTTACATGCGGGGGTCCAGCACCACTGATGGTCTTTCTTGGTAAGGTCCAGTAGGGGGTGTGCTATATTCGAGTATTCTGGGACAAAGTGGTGGTAAAAATTGGCAAAACTGAGGAATGAGCAGACTTCCTTAGGCTTAGCCGGGGTGGGCCAAGATGTAATGCCTTCAAGCTTTACTGGATCCATGGCAAGGAAACCAGATTTTGTGATCATTCCCAGGTACTCCATAGATTCCGTATTAAAGAGACACTTGGTGAGGCAGAGGCGTAGTTGGAGCTCCCACATATGTTGGAGGACACGACATGTTGTTTCATCATGAATTTGCTGAGTTGGTGAAAAAATAAAAATGTTGTCCATATAAATGACGATTTATCCTTCAGCAATTAAGTCTTGGAATTCTTTATTCATAAACCTTTGGAAGATCGCAGGGGCATTCTTTGGTCCAAACAGCATAACCATGGGTTCAAATAGTCCCTGATGGGTGATGAATGCGGCCTTCCATTGGTCACCTTCTTTTATGTGGATATTATTGTACCCCCATCATACATTGAATTTAGTGAATATTTTGGCGTCGTGTAGCTTATCAAGGAGGTTGGATATCAACAGAAGGGGGTAGGCATTGTGAATAGTGTGCTCGTTGAGATACCAGTAGTCTTGTACAGGTCGCAGTTTGCCATCTTTTTTTTGATGAAGAAAAATGGAGCAGCTTGTAGAGAGGTGGACAGTCATATTTTCCCCCATGCTAGGTTTTCATCTAGAAATATATCCTGTGCTGTACGTTCCTCTGCTGTCAGGGGGTAGAGTTTCCTAATTTTAGGTTTAAATGTTTCTGTGAGGTTGATTTCATGGTCGCAGTCTTGTGATAGGGGTAATGGTATGTCTTTGTCTGAGAAGACGTCGGTGAAGGCAGCATACTGCAATGGTAGGGTTACTTCTGCTTTCTTGGCATTGATAGTGAGGTCCATAGAGGTGGTGAGTGCTGCACAAGTAAGGGCGGGGTTCAGGATAAATTGTCCATTGGCTAGGACCATCCTAGAAAGGGTGTGGAGTGGTTTGGCATGCACGAGATCTCTGGCCAGGCAAATGGTACTACAAAGGACATTGTCTTTGGTCCTATCGAGGTATCCAAATAGATGTTCATCGACAAGGGTATCCATCTATATGTGTTGTGGAAGTGTTTCCTTGTTGGGGCGGCATAATTGGTATAGATTTCCTTTTCATTCTTTCTCCTTTTTATAGGCAGCCACAAATTCCACTGTCTGGTCTGATTCTTTTGGTACTTCTAGTGTCTTCTTTTTCCAGTTGATCTTCAGGCTAACTGCCATCAGCCATGGGAAACCTAAAATCATAACTTCCTTTCCACAGTTCATAAAATAAAACTCTATGAGGCATATATATCTGTTAACATTGACATAGAGTTGTGTTTTAAACTGGATGGTTCCATTGCTGTTGGTGGATGCATCAACATTTAGGATAGTGACAGGTGTCGGGAGGCATATGCAGGGAAGTTTTTTGGACTGGGCAAATGCCCAATCAATGCAAGATATTTGTGCACCAGAGTTAATAAGAGCTATGGCAGTGATGGCTTTGATGTTCATATCAATAGGTAGCATGATTTGTATGGGGATATGCATTGCTTTCATGGCTACTGGTACAGTGTTACAGGTCACATCCAGTGAAGGAGAAACATGCATCATGGGCATTCTCCTTTTCAAAAATCCAGGTTGAGTTTTCCAACCATTTCATTGTCTTGTATTTTGGTGATGCTGGCTTTTGATTCTTCCTCTATTTTTCATATGGTGTGTGCGATAGGCAGCAGGCATGATTGCATGTTGTTTGGGCAACTCCGTACTGAATGTCCTTTTCATTGGCATAAAAAGCATAGTCCTTCCTTTCAGCATCTCTCTCATTTTTCAGGAGTAAGCTTTTTGATTTGGACAGCATTGACATCCATTGCATTTGGATTGCGAGCAGGAGGGCTACACATTTGTAGGGTGGGTGTGAAGGGCGTATTGCCGCGCCAGTATCAGACTCTGATTTCCAGGGCCTGTTCTTCAATGCTTGCGAAGTGGGCCACCTTTATATACCAATCCTTTACTTTATCCGGGACTTTTTCCATAGTCTGGATTTTGTGCATTAAGGAGACAGGGATGCCCAAAGCAAAGTAATTGATAAGAACTTGGTTGTCCATGATACCAGTGAGGTAAACTTTGCTCTGGAACATAGCAATGTATTTTTAAAGAGCAGGGTTGTATCCACCATTCTGATTTTCATAGATGCACTCACAAGCTAGCCAAGCGAGCAAGTCTCCTTTAAGATCCACATTTTCAAATGCTGCACAGAACTCTGTCTTGAAGTCAGCCCAAGACCCCATGGAAAAGGTACCGGCTGTGAGTTTTGATTCTCTAAATATGTCCACCTATGTGACAGTGGTCCCTTTTTTCATGAAAGAGAGGGTGTAGGTGATTTTTTTATTCAGCATATCATAAAGTTCATCATTGATGGCTAGATATAACTGTACTGCTCATAGCTAGGGGATAGCTCAGGTGTACGATCCGTCAAATTCTTCTAGAGCTTCTAAGTGGAGTTCAGTGGGTTTTTTCATTGTTTGGTTGGACATTTGGACTGCCGGCGATGCGGTGCTAGTGTTAAGGGGCAGGAAGGCGAAGATTCTTCTGGCCTGTGGTTGCAGCATAGGACTTGGCAGTGTCGGTATCTGCAGGATTACAAGTGAGCTGCCGAAGTTTAGGGGCTTCAGTATCAATAGGTTTGTCAGGGTCTGTTGGTAATTCTTCCGAAGATCCAGATGCAATAGAGGGTGCAGGGGAGTCCTGCTGATTCTGCCAACCAGAAAAGCAATTAGACGATATGGTGGGTGAGCTAGATAATGTTAGTTGCGATGAAAGAGTTTAGTTCTTTTGTTACACTTGCGCCGGGTAGGATCAAGTGTAGCCTTGGATGAACCACACTTTTACTTGCTGTAAAGAGATCAGATAGACCTCGTGTTAGAGATAGCATAAGAGAGCACCCACTCGGGAGTAGGGCAAAGACTCGGTGCTCGATAAACTGACTGGAAGAGAATGATTAGGAGCAAAGGAATCTTGGTATTAACCAAGGAGAACTAAACTAAAGTACAAGTACTACTCATATAATTGATATAGGTATCAATGAGGAGCATGGACCCGAGTGGAAAAGGAAAACATAGTGTAGACCAAATTATTGTATGACTGATAGGCCTGATAAATGAGTAAACATGATGACATGAGGGAAAAGCTGCAGCAGCAGCAATGATGCTGAAGTAGTCCATATAGAGACATTGCAAAAATAAGGTGGTCTGTTATAAAAAAGAGAGCAATCGTAACAGGAACCAAGAGTTGCAAGGGCCTCTGCCCTTGCTGCTTTCCCTGCCAGCTGGAACAACAACTGCTGGGATTGTTCTGTTACACTTGCACCAGGTAGGATCAAGTGTAGCCTTGGATGAACCACACTTTTACTTGCTGTAAAAAGATCAGATAGACCTTGCATTAGGGATAGCACAAGGAAGCACCCACTCAGAAGTAGGGCAAAGACTCAGTGCTCGATAAACTGACTGGAAGAGAACAATCAGGAGCAAAGGAATCTTGGTATTAACCAAGGAGAACTAAACTAAAGTACAAGTACTACTCATATAATTGATATAGGTATCAATGAGGAGCATGGACCCAAGTGGAAAAGGAAAACATAGTATAGACCAGGTTATCGTATGACTGATAGGCCTGATAAATGAGTAAACATGATGACATGAGGGAAAAGCTGCGGTGGCAGCAATGATGCTGAAGTAGTCCATATAGAGACATTGCAAAAGAAAGGTGGTCTGTTATAAAAAAGAGAGCAATCGTAACAGGAACCAAGAGTTGCAAGGGCCTCTGCCCTTGCTGCTTTCCCTGCCAGCTGGAACAACAACCGCTGGGATTGAGGAATCAGATTGCTGAGAATCTCAGTAACCTGTGATCTTGTATGTGGTTGTGAAGGTGGCGGCTGCAAAGGTGGCAGTTGCAAAGGTGAAGTTCATTGTGTGGCCACAGCAGTGGGTGGAGGGAGTGGGGGAGGACATTCAGCCTGGCAGTCAAATTGACTACCATGTTTACTAATTCCATGGTCACACTCATTGCAGATGGCCCTACCATTTCTCTGCCAAGTGAACCCCTCACAATCACAAGTACCACCTCCACCCTGACAAAATGCAGAGTGGTTGACAGATATGATTACCTGAGTAAACATGAGGAAAAGAAGCAACAAGTGGTTGCAAGAGAGATTCTGAGATGGTCAGAGTGGGAGGGGATTGCTGTCACTGGAGTGCTTGCATCAGTGTACAGACTAGACATATTGTTTACATACACTGGCTCCAAGTTAGCTCCTAGTCCACATGGTCCATAAACTCCATAAGACATAAAATTGCCTGATATCACAAGCACACCCGTTTGTACCAAATTTCCTCTGCAAGCAAAACATCAAGCTGTTTGCATTGCCATTGACCAAGCTGGATTGTCTCAATCACTGGATAACTGCCAGACTCCCATTCCTCCGCAGTAACTCCAAACCCATCGGGAATAATATTGTGCTCGACAATGACTTGCAGCAGCTTGAAAAAAGTTAACTCATGTTTGATGCTTCTGAAGGGACTCTTATGTGATGGAATGTAAACTGCATCATCCGCCAGCTGGTGCCCAGTGTTACCATCTTCACCTTCACTAATTGCCTCATCGGATGGATGGCCAGCACCCATTTGGTACCATTTACGTGTAATAGGACGGCCAGTAACACCATACAAGCCATCAATGGTGTCTGGATTAACCCCATTGCAATCATCTTAATATACTCCAAATTCAGTTTGACCAAGTAAGCGAAGATCCTAGACCATTGTCTAAGATTTAGCATATAGTTACGCCTGAACATGTGTAAAAATGCAAACGATTGGGCTTTTATTGCTGGTGTTGGGGCCACTAATCGGATATGCATTCCATTCCACTCGAAATGTGGCACAGTCCTCATCTATTGTTGAAAGAAAAAGATGGTGAAGTAGCCAGATATGATGTGGGTTTTTCGGGTCAAGCATGTGTTGATTTTCCAGTCGTGTAAAGAAAGCCTGCCAGCAACGAGCAAACTGGGTCCCCATAGTCAGGTAGAAAGACAACTTCCCTGTGATGGAGTGGGGGCAGGGGTTGTGGACAAACTCAGCTATAGTAATATGATCTGCCCAGGTTCCTGGGGAATTTCCACAT
This sequence comes from Austroboletus rostrupii, assembly GCA_038089255.1. NCBI lineage: Eukaryota > Fungi > Basidiomycota > Agaricomycetes > Boletales > Boletaceae > Austroboletus > Austroboletus rostrupii. Next base: position 16,775 of record JBBPKM010000217.1, read on the forward strand.
ACAATACAGAGATAGATTTCAATCTCCTGGTTGACACATTCAGTTTCTCCATTGGTTTATGAGTGATAGGCTGATAAAAGAGCAAGGTCATATTTTAAGAGCTTTCCAAGCTCTTTGATGAAGGCAGAGGCAAACTATAGGCCTTGATCAAAGATGATTTTGTCATAAAGGCCAAAGCACCTGTAGACCGAGTGAAAGAAAAGGATAGTGATTTCTTTGGCTGTAACTGTTTTCTTGGTGGGGCAAAGAATTACCCCCTTAGTAAGCCCATGGTTGACCATGACCAAGAGCAAATCAAAACCATGAGAGACAGGAAGATCAGTAATAAGGTTGCAGGAAACTTGTTGGAAAGGATGAGTACAGAATGAGGCAATTGGTGTGAGAGGAGAAACTATAGAATGGGTATTTGATTTATTTTATTGGCAAGTTGCACAATCAGAGACATAGGAACAAACAAAGGAGGCTAGGCTGGGCCACCAGAACTTGGCAGTCACAAGTTGTCAAGTTTTCAAGTAGCCAGGGTGGCTAGCAGTTGTATGGTCATGACAGCATGCAACAATAGAGCATCAGAGGGTAGGGTCAGCAGGGACAGAGATATGGTTGTGGTAGAGAAGTAGCCCATTGTGGTGTTTCCAGTCAGAGAGGCAGGAGCAAAAAGCAGCAGAAAGATCATCATTGATAGACTGAAGAGATTGAAAGACAAGAGGGTTAGAGAATGACACAGAGGAAATTTTATCATAAAAGGTGGTATCGATGAAATTAACAAAAAGAGAAGGAAGTAGAAAAGTAATTGTGTCATTATCAGAGAAATCATCCAGGCAACAGTCTGGTCAGTAGGATAAGGCATCAGGTCCAGCAAGAAGTATACCAGATACATGGATTATTTTGAGGTCATGATCTGCAATGTCTAGGAGCCAGCATGCCTGCCAATGATTAAATTTATGGGGTTGTTTACAGTAAGTGAGGTTTTTGTGGTCCGTAAAGACCTAGACAGGAAAGGCCAATATGAGTAAATAATATTGCCAAGCTTGAAAGGCACAAATGACCACCAGAAGTTTTTAGTCATAAATATTATAGTTTTGTTCAGTAGTGGAGAAGGTCTGAGAGAGATAGAAACAAGGATGCCAGTCACTGTTTTCATCAGTCTGGAGTAGTATATCTCTAGTAGTGTACTTAGAGGCATTGGTGGGGATGGCAAAGGGTTTGTACAGATCAGGTAGGCATATTATGGTACAAGAAAAGGAGCCTTTATGGCTATATTTATACATCAACACAACAAGTGGCCTTGATGGCCTTATTTTTCATTTTTAGACTTGTCTTGCCTGGCTGCAAGATCTTATCTAATCTTATCTTATCAAGTGTGCTTATATCAGCGCTTATCTAATCTCTTATATAAAATGATCTTATCTTATCAGGGGATCTTATCAAAGCATCTTATCTTATCTCCCCTGCTTATCTAATCAAGGATCACTGGATGGTCACATGATCAGGGACAAGCCCTGTACCCTATTTATGCAAGTCACATCAGTCACAGGATGGCTGTTCCTCAAGGGTCTAGGCTTGCCTGACCAAGTTCTCATGGCATGGCTGTGCCTTGCCTCATGTCCTATCTAT
>JBBPKM010000218.1:0-18388 GCA_038089255.1 Austroboletus rostrupii
ATGTCCAATATTAGAGTAGCATTAGCGCGTAGGACTGGTTTACTAGTGTTTGCAGGGGGGTCGAGGGGGGTCGGGACGCAAACAACGGGACAAACACGGGACGAGGACAGCGACGACGACGACGACGCCATCGACGGCCATCTCTTCCCGCCATGGGCAACACCGGCTCGTCTTCTGGACGTCCCCACCACGACGACACCGTCGACTACGGCTGCCTCTCCCCACAGGGCGTCTACACCGGCCCCAGCGACTGGAACCACCCCATCGTCACCCAGCTCATCGTTGAAAGGAAGCTCGCCCCGTTCTACCGCCCCCTCGAGGACTACAAGGACAGCTGGGACGACGACCAGATCCTCGCAGCACGAAAGGACCCCCCCGACTCCGACGGTCCCACCTCCGACTCCCCAGCAGCTCGCCCAGACCGCGATGTCCCAAAGCCCTCCCCCGCCCCGAAGCGCACATCAACCCTCAAGGAGCATTCCCGCTCCCCGGAAGCCGCTCTCTACCGCGGTGCGGTCGAGTGCCCGATCTGCTTCCTCGTCCGTCTCCCCGTACCCCCCGCCCGTTCCCATCCGTCGCTGACCCTTTTCTCAGTACTACCCTTCCAATATAAACTACTCCCGGTGCTGCGATCAGACAATTTGCACAGAATGCTTTGTGCAGATAAAGAGAGCGGAGCCTACCACAACACACCTCGTCTCAGAACCCGCCGCATGTCCTTACTGTGTACAAGAGAACTTTGGCGTTGTCTACACACCACCTCCGTGGCGTGCTGGAATCGGCAGTGAGGGAATGGTCGGTCGCCCCCCCCCCATCTTTCTTCCTCCTTGATCTCTCTTCTTTATTCCCATCTCAGACTCCTCCGTCCTGGGCTGACCCTCTCCGGTCGCAGCAGGGCATCCCTGGCCCTTCTAACACCCACAAACGTCGTCGAAAGAGCTTCGGTCACGATAGTCCTGAAGTCGTCACGACAGGTGGGTTATTCTTCTTCCGTGTCTTTCTCCGCTCTTATCCCGCCCCACCAAAGACCAAATCCGCCCCGACTGGGAGGCTAAACTTGCCGCTGTCCGTGCGGCCGTGACACGTCGCGCAAACAGAAGAATTATTATGAGGCAGGTTGGAGATAGACTTATACCCGTCGGTGTTACTAGCGGTCGCGTTCACACCCTTCCCTCTGCGGAGGGTACAGACAACGCTGAGGGTGAAAGCGGTTCCCCTGGTAGTACTACTGGGAGTCGACGGCGTCGTGGGCAGAGGACAAATGGCCAAACCGACCTTAGCCAGCTCCTCGGACAAATGGGCTTAGGTGGACAAGACTTGGAAGAGGTGATTTCGCATTTATCTCTTTTTCACTCATGTTCACCCTCCTCAAGCTCATGGTTATGGAGGCCATGCGTCTCTCCCTTCTCGAACACGAAGCACAGCAAAGAAGGGAAGAAGAGAGGACCCGCCGAGAGGGTGCGACGGATCAAACTACTGTTGGCGCACCATCTGTGACACTCGGGGCTGATGAGTCTGCCCCATCAGGTGGTGTTCTGGTACCTTTGATCCCGTGCCCTCCACAAAGTTCCTCGGCCGATGATCCTTCCACCGGTGCTTCATCTCGTAGTCGCTCACCGACGCCACTGTCAGGTCAAACAGCCTCTTCATCTATTGGGACTATCGTTGACGACTTGAATGACATATTCCACAGTAACCAACGATCCGCCTGTCCATTCGCGCTCATGAGAGATACTCCAACGCCCATTGGTAGCGACGAAGCATATGCTGCCCATGCATCCAGTAACGATCAACAATCCCGCTCCCCGTGCAACACAATTACTCATGGACAAGGCCCGCTGTCAGGGGGAGCCGTGATGACATCATGTATCCCACTCTCATCTTTAATGTCTGACATGGATACTTCAGAACATCCCTGACATCTCAGGTCGGCTCGACTTCATGGATGGATTCGCCGATTACAGTCATGTCATCCGTGCTCTTGCGCGGTTCAACTGCACACTGATATATAGACGTAGGGGCACACATACGCGAAAGACATGGACAGTTTGCTCAGCAATCGATCCGAGCCATAGATTTATCCGAGCCAATTCATTTTCAGTGTCTTTTATTTTTGGTGGAATGACAGTACACACCTTTCTCCGAGACGGGGTCACTAAGTCACTGATTCAGTGTCCAGCACACCCGTTGATACGGCCCCGTGTGGCCCTGATTCCTGTGCATGCTATTTAATGCATCTCTCCGTCCACCGTGATCCGAAACACCTTTGCTAATTATCGACCAGGGTAATATACCCTCACTAGCACATCGATCAAAGTTCCGCCGTAATGACCGTTCCATAGTCACGAAGTCAGCGCATGATCAGTTAAACCGGATCCGACACTGCATGGTGTCACGAAAAAGGGAAATGTATTTTGGACCAGGCATTGAAGCATGCGGCAGGGAGCACGATGGAAGGAAATACGAAGGCCGCAATATTGCCCCCGTTCATCTCTGCGGATCCGCCCTTGTCATGATGATATAGGTTTTGTAGCTTCTGAATCCCTTGCCTGAGTGCGGCGCTTGTTCAGTCTTAAACGACGCAAGAAGGAACGGAGGACTCACTTGAGCCTCGATCTGCTTCAAGGCCTGCTCGTGAGCTACGCGGGCGGCTCGATTTGCGTCTACCTTGCGCCTGAGATCAGGGGCCAGTGCCTACGCGCCAACGTTGGAAATGCTGCTCCTGTTGGCATGAAAACATCAAAAGCTCCACTCACGGCGTATGTCTGCTCTGGGGTCGGCACGGTAGCTACGTGGACGAGTATGGCCATATAAAAGTCTGGATAACACCGGAGGACGACAGATGCACTCACCCCGCATAACGAGATATCCCATGCCCATCACTTGTTGGTGTCAGGTGGACGCAAAATCAGTGCTCGCGACGACGACGGGGTTGGAGAGACTGACAACCACCCGCGGCCAGCGTCAGCCTAAACCACGGAAAACTCATTCTTGATGTGCAAGGGTGAAGTGTTTGTGAGAAATGTGTACGACACCAACGACAAGCTCAGATACCATGCTGTGCTGATTGCACGAGCAAGTCATCGTACAACAGCAGGAGTAATATGTATAGATAGAGGCAATGTAACGTGCGCAAGGATACACTGAAAACGACTAAAGAAAATCATCCCTCCGCATGTAGATACGTGGATATGGGGGGCTGTTCTACGCTGGATTTCTTGCGTTGAGACAACAGCCCCAGCATGTCTGCGCTATTCTTCCGGCTCGCGGATTCTATGCGGGCCAGTTCCTGCTCCCACGCTTGCACATCTGAAAAGTTTACCTTTTCAAACAAAAGACTGCCATGCGAGTGGTGCTGTGAACTCTCGGCAGTCAAGTGGCCTCCAGAGCTCATGCTGGAGCTTGATCCCAAACGTGGCGGTTCGGTCGATCTTTGGCGAAAGAAGCTTCGAGTACTTGTAGTTGATTTTGGAAAGCGTGTTGGTTGGGCAGTTTCTGGCCGCAGAGGGACTGATAATCGGTTCCTTTGATTTTGGAAGTTTTCGTACGTTCGAATGTCAAGCCCCCCAGGCCTGTCTCGGGGTCCAGCGGAAGTATGTGGTCGCCTCGAGAGTTTGAATTTGCCGCTATTCGCTCCAGGATATGGAGCCGAAGCAGCCGAAATCTTGTGACTATGTGTGACAGGGAAAGGAGATCTTGCAATACTGCCAGGTTCAAGAGTTTGACGAGGACTGCGAGGGGGTGACGGAAGTTGTTCCGTTGGGCAATTCGGTTTCATGTGTCGAGGAGACTTTGATTTCGAACGTCCGGACGTGGCATTTTCTGATCCAGTATATCGGGATACTGCAAGCCGCCTTTGTAGATCGTTGGTGAGTACTATGACAAGTTCCTTATCTTCGAGTTCTACGGTTTCCGCAGAACTCGTCAGGGAGGAGACAATCAACTAGGGGTTATTCAGAACAAGCGGCGGTAAAAGGGATGAAAGATTTCACCTTGGTGCGAAGAAAGAATTTGATACTCGCCAGAGCAGTTTGAACAGACTCCCCGACTGCCCATCGACTGTTGGATTTGGCAGCCGGCCACGAAAACGTGAGAGTATGCCGCCATACGCCAGACGAATCTCTAGAAAAACGACCAGGTGATTCAGCGTGGGCAATTATATGGATGATCTCTCGACCACCAAAGGAGACGGGGTCGTCCGTTGTGCATTCACGTTGGTGCAATAGCGGTCTGGAAGAATCACCTGAGTGCATGGAAGAAGCAGGATGGAGCAGGTCTTGCGAAGAAGAGGCGTTACTCGCAGAGTAAGAGGGACTGCTATCTTGAGCGTTGTTAGAGGAAAGTGTGGAACTGGGGGGGAAATGTGAGGACAATCGGGAACCAGGTGGGGATTCGGGAGGGGTGAGACGCAAGTCACTGAAACGTATTCGTCGCTCGACAAGAGCAGAAGCATTGCGAATCGATAGAGAAGAGTCAAGTAACTGCACGATGAGCTGCACAGAGACGAGATCAAGGGGGCCGACTGGGTTGGGTGGTAGAATAATACAATAGCGGAGGAGGGGGCCACGGGATTTAGGCCTGCACAAAGTCATGTAGGAGGGAGAGGAAGGCGTGAGGGGTGTCGGGGGAGAGAGACAAAGCGGGGCATCGTAACGGACAAGGGGTAACTCGAAGTGCTTGACTTGGCGAGTGCCGACACCGGGAATGGGAATGTGGTTAAGAACTGTAGGGAAGTGAGAAGGGGTACGGGAGAATAAAAAGAGTACTGCATGCCTGCTTCGATGCGCCAGTATATTCGGTACTCCTGAGAGTAGAGGGCGGAGCTGGGAGCAGTGATGTGGGAAGGTATGGAGAAGCGAAAGTGGTATTCGGAATCGCGGACCTCGGACCAATCTTGGGTGTCGGGCTTCTGCCAAAGGGTGATGGAGTGGTGATAGAGGACGTTTGATTGGATGGCCCCCAAGCGAGACTGGCGGGACTCGTAGCAGCGGACGGCAAGAGTGATGTCCCTTGCAAGGAGGGGTTTTCCATCCTGCTCGATCTGGGTGCGGACGACTGCGGTAATGGGAACGAGTGGAGGGGGACGCAGAGGAGTGAGAGGAGTACGCACGACCTTCGAAGCGGAGTGGAGTTAAGCCGAGGTAGCCATGGTACGGGAAGTCGCGGACACCTTGGTTGCCTTTTGGGGAGACGAGTGACAGCTTGACCATGTGTGGCCGTCGTGTCGGACGATGAGGAGGAGGGCGGGGACGATGGCGGGGACGGCGAGGAGGGGGACGCGAGTCGAGCGAGACGGGCAGAGGGAGGGAAGAGAAGCGCCGCAGACGCGATAAATAACGACGACACTCTCGCCAAAAATGGAAGTCGGCGAGAAGCACACCATGATCGGTGACACCCATTCAAATCTGAGATCTAAATTATGTAATTAATTCCCCATGTCACGTGGATCGTCACATGTGGCTGCGACGTTCAGCTTGCCTCTCTCCTCTTGCGCGCCATCATGCCACGCTCGTCGCTATACGTCCCCGTCCTCCTCGCCGGCATGATCATCACCGTGCGTGTTTCCGCTCCATTCCGGTGCGTGCTGACACCGACCAGGGCTCCAGCAACTCCCTCTGGAGCAAGTGGCAGGCCAGTAATCCCCCGCTGCACCGTGTACTCGGCCCTTATCCTCCCCACAGGACATGCAGTGCGTCGAGAACTGTGCCGACCCGGACCCCCGGAACCACGTCCTGTACGAACAGCCCGTCTGGCAGACGCTCCAGATGTTCCGTCCGTGTCTCTCTTCACCGTCTGCCCTCTCGCTGACCTAAGTGCTAGTTGGTGAAATGCTTTGTCCGTATTTGGCTCCTCCATTTATGTCTGCTCCTCATCTGCTTCCTAGGCTTCCTACCCGTCCTCTACACGTGGCTCCGCACGAGGCAAACTCCTCAGCCCGTCTTTCTTCTCTCCGAACCAGACCAGGACGACAGCCTCGACGATAAGCCTTCCCAGCAGCAGCTAACAGGATGGAAGATCCTTCTCTTGTGGTTCCCTGCCGCATGTGATCTCACCGGCACCACGGTCCGTCCTTCCATCGCAATCCTTCCTCACTCATCCTTCCTCCCTTCTGCAGCTCATGAACATCGGTCTTTTTTACACTCCTGTCTCCATTTATCAAATGACCCGTGGCGCCCTCGTCCTTTTCGTCGGCATTCTTAGCGTGATCTTCCTCCGTCGCCATCTTTGGCTATATCAGTTTGTCCCCTCTCTCCTCCCCAGTTCCCTTCCCTCATCCTCCCTAGATGGATCTCCCTCCTCACTGTTATGGCCGGTGTCTCCCTCGTTGGCTACAGCGGATCTCTGATCAAAGACTCCGTCAGAGATGCCGTAAACCTCTTCACTGCCCATGCCACCGGCTCTACCCCCGATCCCATAGATCAGGTCGATGCCGCCAAGGTTCTCATCGGTACCATCATTTGCTATCCTGTCCCATCTTTTACTGATCTCGCTGACAGGCGTCTTTTTCATATTGTTTGCCCAGGTCTTGTAAGATATCTTTTCTGCCCTTGTTTGCAATTTCTTCACCAATTTCGCAGCACTGCAACGCAGTTTGTCGTCGAGGAAAAGATCATGGCTCGCTGGAGTGTTTCTCCTCTTGTTGCCGTGGGCTACGAAGGCTTGTTTGGCGCTCTCACAATCTTACTGCTCGTCCCATTCATGGCCCAACCTTCCGTGTCTTCTCGCTCTCCCTTTTTTGACCTTCCGAGAGGGTGGTACCAGATGATCAATACTCCGAGTGTCCTTTGGTCTGGTATTGCCATTGCCATCAGTATCTCTCTCTTCAACTACTTTGGCCTAAGCGTCACCAGGCATGTTAGCGCTACAGCTAGAAGTTTAACTGATACTTGCAGAACCCTCTCCATCTGGCTGATCAGTCTCGCCCTGGGTTGGGAACATTTTTTGTTTCCTATATCGTTTGTCCAGGTCCTTGGCTTTTCTCTACTGGTGTAAGTAGTTAACTGTTGCCTGAAATCTTATATGCTCACCCTCCTTGATCAGCTATGGAACGGTGCGTTGATCAGTTCTTGTCAACATGCTGTTACTCACGGGGAATGTGTAGTTCTTGTTCAACAATTTGGTCCAGCCACCCTCATTCCTCCGTCCAGCCCCCACACTTACTGCGCCGGTAAGCGGAGCAGAGGAAGGGGAAGCACTTCTCACTGCGTCCGAGTCGGCATTAGACGAATCGGCGACTTTACCTGCCGACCTTGGCCAGAGTGGTTTCGATGTGCTGCCAGCAAATGAACATGTCAGAACCGCGGAGTAAAGATGGCAGGGTGTCCATCGCAGCTCGAGTTCCCATCCGCAGAATAGCGTGAAGTGGGCTCGGCTTTGACCACACGCAGACATGAGGTTACCGCATTTCTCTGATATATTCATGTAACATGGCAGCACTTATAATAACATGTACATAACTATCTCCACTCGTTTTTCGGTATACCGAGACGGAGCCGGCGTATTGTGCATCAACGAAGGTGGCAACTGGCGTGGCTGTATGCCTCACGACGCGTAGTAGGACCCCGAGCGACATTCGTCAGCCTGAGCTGCGGCTCCCATCGGCAGAATACCCGACGACAAGCTTGTTCGCTTCGTCGTGCGAAGGCTGTTGGCAGCTTGACTATGGTAAACCTAAAAGGAGACATCCTGGGGCAATGACATCGATGCGTCGTGTCTTGTGCCAATGTGCACGTTTTGACCGACCGACTAGTGCCGACGTGGATCTCATTTCGCTCTTTATGCATGAATTTCGCGCGCGGAATTTGCGTGGCTCATTTCAAAGGCCGATATGTTCGCATTTAGTGTCAATCAGCTCCATGGTATCGATCAACTGGAACATGAACCATGATGTATCAAATTGAAATTCGCGTCTTCCACCAATTGACCTCTTCCGCAGTCATTCAGTCGATTCGTCGTCACTATCGCTCGTTCTGCAGACCGCGAGTTGGACCGCTTCTTCCAGCTGCTCGAGCTCCCATCCGACCACACTCTTCGGCACGGCTATTGTAGCAAGTGTGCTAGCCAATTCTTGCAACACACTATCACTATAGCTCCCGTCGAGGCTCGTAATATGGCATTGAATTGGACCATGCTTACCTTGCACAAGTCTGAATCCACACGCAGAAATCGTCCAGCCAGATCCTGCTATAGACATAGTACACCTCGTGGTGATCCAATATTCTTTTCATCTCCAGCAAGCATCTCGTCAACCTTCTTTTGCCTTGTGCCATGTAGGAGGCGACGTCCCTTCGACACGCCTCTGACAGTTGAAACGAGCGATGCAATGGAAAGCAAAGACTGCGTCTGTACGAGGTAGCCAGGGTCGGTATCAGTTCTGCATCGGTGAGTACCAACCCATGGGCCTCCGGCATGTCCGGAGTCGCGCGTGCATATGGAGGCGGATCGAGTGCCGAGAATACTGGCACTAGTGAACAAATCGTCCATGCACTCTCCGGCGTTGGGTCATTTAGAGTGGTTCTTTTATCGTAAGCATAAGCAAATAGGAGGGTGATGAGTGTCAAGTAGAGATTCCGTTCTTGAACGGTGTTCGCGATATCTAACGGTGGCGTTCATCCCATTGTCGGTTTATGAATGTATAACGTACACTCCCTGCGTGGAAGGCGAAGCATTTCCATTTTTTCAACTTCCGTGTATACGATCTCCCTTCCGCTTGCAGGGTCTTCCCAGGCGATGAGTTCTTGAACATATTCGTCGTCGGCGTAATCGGCCCTGTATAACCGTATGATTTGGTTTGGCGATGAGACATGTGATTGAACCAACATGTAATGTTCTTCGTTCCACTTCGCATTTTCATGTTTGATCCGGAGGATTCGTCTGTCACCAGGATCACAGGTTTCTGCGTTATCGCCCAATTCGTTGACTTCGTTCTCGGTGTGAGCAACGTGCATGAAATAGCCTGTATACTTGTCCAGGAAGCCATAGTATTTTCCGGATGGGTAGAGCTCCGTTGATGACTCTGGGACTGCCTGAGGCAGCTGCCAGTCATTTTGCGCGGCTAAAGACGGGCGGTCAGCTGGACATGCCATTTAATTAAGCCGTGGCACCTTGCAGAAACTCATCCCTTTCCTCCAATGTCAATCGTGCCGCTCGGTGCAGCAACTCGTCAGTGCCATCTTTTTCTGATGGAGACTCGAGAACCTCGATTGATGGCGCAGCCGGGGGCCGTGATGACCGAGGGGCCAACAATTTGGCCAGTAAATCTAGACCCGGAAAAGTCTGGCCTTTGGTGGCCTTTGCTAAGGTGATCGCCAAGCACCCCGTGCATGGATCATAAAGTGCAGTCGAGGCGTCGTCCTCAAGTACTGGGTGAGGAAAGTGCAGGCGAAGAAAGTAAGGGTTAATGTGAACGATCAACAGAGTGCCGTTGACGTTTATTTCGAGGTCGGACGCCTTTGGAAAAGACACAGCCCATGATTCAGCGCACGGCGATCGCATTATACACCGAGAACGCACCCTGACAGATGGGCAATGAAGAGATACGGTGACGGTGTCGTTGGTTTGATCGCAGGAGAATGTTGGTGTGATCATATCTGGGAAAACGCAGGGACTTGCCTGTGCCGGTATAGCGCAGCCAGCCACGATAAGCCGCTCAAGTGATGTTGACGTTTCTGGCCTAGGGCTCCACCGTACTCTGCGCCTCTGCGCCGAGCGGGCATAGAAGGCTGGGCGACGATGGATATAACCACAGGGATGTCCGTCTTTGTTTCATATATAAACGCCGGTCCCACTGGCTTACCGGTCGCTCTCCCTTAACTCCCTCCTGCCCGATGGATCCCCAGGCAAGTCGCACTGCGCCCCGCATCCCGCCCCCGTCTCACGCGTTCGCACAGAAGCTGGTCACCCACCCGCCCCTCCGAACCGTGGAGCAGCTCATCATCCGGGAGAAACAGGGCAACTGCATACCCATCTTCGCCCAGCTCCCTGCAGACCTCATCACACCATGCATGGCGTATCTCCGCATCGCAAAGGACTCCAAGTATAGCTTTCTCCTCGAGTCTGTCATCGCAGGGGAGAACATTGCCAGATACAGTTTCATTGGCGCTGGTACGTTCCGTCTCTCATCGCGCACGCAAAGGTCACTAGCTTTCTGAAGATCCGATAAAGGTCATCAAGACCGGTCCCGACGAAGAGATCACAGGGGACCCCATGGCCGCCCTTCAAAAGGAACTCTCCGCGTACCAATATATCAAGGTCCCCGAAATCATGACTTTCACTGGTGGTGCTATAGGCTATGTTACATATGACTGCATCCGCTATTTCGAACCAAAGACGGCCCGGGGCCTCAAGGACCCCGTTGGTATTCCGGAATCCGTCTTCATGATCGCGGATACGTTACTCATATATGACCACCTTTTCCAAGTGATCAAGGTCGTCTCGCATGTCTTCTATCCAAAGGATGCAGGAACGTCAAGTTTGTCCTTTGCTTACACCGCCGCCCAGTCTAAAGTGCGCCGGCTTGCCAAAGCCCTTTTGTCATCCACCACCCCAGAAGTCCCTCAAGCTCCTGTTCGACTCGGAAACGAGGCCGTGTCAAATGTTGGAAAGGAGGGTTATGAAGGTTTTGTGACCCGGCTGAAAGAGCACATTGTGGCGGGTGACATTATCCAGGCTGTACCATCCCAAAGACTTGCTCGACCCACTGACCTTCACCCTTTCAACGCGTATCGGCACCTTCGCCAAGTAAATCCGAGTCCGTACATGTTTTACTTGGACTGCGGAGAGCTCCAGATCGTTGGTGCTAGCCCAGAAACGCTCTGTAAAGTAGAGTCCAACAAGGTTTACAACCATGCTATTGCAGGTACCACGAAAAGAGGTCGGACAACTGATGGTTTGTTCTTATGGCTTTTGTTTGAACACGTTTGAATTTACGACAGCATAGAGGACAAGTTGTTGTCAGAACAATTGACTGCATCGGAGAAAGACAAAGCGGAACATATCATGCTTGTCGATCTCGCACGCAACGATGTCAATCGCGTGTGCAAACCAGAATCCGTCAAGGTCGACCATCTTATGCAGATTCAAAAATTCAGCCATGTTATTCATTTGACCTCACAAGTCTCTGGAATGTTGCGAGATGGCCAGAATAGGTGAGAACGACGTGCAACGGCGAGAATAGGATACGAACATGATACATTGCAGGTTTGATGCTTTTCGTTCTATTTTTCCTGCGGGAACTGTTTCTGGCGCACCCAAGATCAAGGCAATCGAAATTATATCGGATCTGGAACAGGAAAAACGGGGAATTTACGCTGGAGCTGTGGGCCGATTCGATTTTGCGGACGACGCTATGGATACTTGCATTGCTATTCGGACGATGACATTTAAAAATGGCGTTGCCTACCTTCAGGCTGGAGGTGGCATTGTGTTCGATAGCGTGGAAGCAGACGAGTACACGGAAACCATTAACAAACTAGGTGGAAACGTCAGAGCCCTAGCTGGTGCGGAACGTAAGTGCGGCGATGTTCTAGCTCGATCACATACTAAAGAAGCTGTTTAGAGTATTGGTTTGAGATGCAAGAAGAACAGACGAGATCTAGATAGAAATGACATGAATGGTACACAGTCACATTCATATTTCTGGTCCTGAGAGCTTTTCTAAGATCATCATCCGGTCTCTTCGACGCTCCGACTCTTTTCCTTCCTCTTGCCGGGAAGTAATACCTTGTCTCCCAGCGACACCAAGTACTCCGGATACTAGACGAGCGGTGCGCGTGCTTTCGTCGTTGGCGGGAATTGGGTACATGACGATACGAGGATCGGCGTTGGAATCGACGATCCCGATGGTTGGAATGTGCTGCAAAGCGCATTCACGTATCGCATTTATGTTAGCCAAAGGATTGAGAAAGACGACAGCGTCGGGGGTGATGTGATATTTTTGACTTGTGGATGGGAAAAGCTGCTTCCTGTTTGTGAGGATTCCGGGCAGCCATCGCTCTCCGACGTAGTAACCTTGTTCTCCTAGCTTACTCGCCGCATCACGGACAATATCTCGAAGGTCCGGGCGTGTGCCAACGAAGATTATGGTGCCCCCACGCTGGGCTATTGCACTGACGACATTAGCGGCTCGACGTAACAGCGGGATAGTCTGATCCAAGTCAATGACGGTGAGGCCAGCACGAACGCCAAACGCGTATGGAAGAAAGTTTGGGTTCATGAGCGACTTTGTATGGCCGAGGTGCGCGCCGGCTGCAATGAGAGCGGATAGCGTGACTTGCGAAGGTCCGACTTCGCGAGTATATGCATGATGAGGCTGGTAGGTATTTTCGCGGGTCTGGGTCGAGCCGTATTCGTTGAACAAGTCAACTGCGGTCATGCTGAGCATCACCAGGTGTGGGAGAGAAAATTACGCACAGAGAAGCTTAAAGCGGGCTCTGTTCTCCTGCATGAGTTGCCAGTCATGCTGAGACTGCAAAGTCATTTCACCCCCAGGGGCCGTGTGCATCGTCCTGAGGAGTCTCGGCAGACATCTCGACGCGGTGAGCGGCGACCTCAATGCCATGGTCAGAAATGTAACAGACAAGTGGCGGTGCATATTTTCTACCATAAGCTTACCTCAGCGCTATCGATTTTTTTTCTTCTTTGCATCTTGTTGTCCACCACCACCTGCCCTAAAATCTAAATAAATAAAAAAATGGAAGACGACGCTTTCGACGGCGCTGTTGGAATCGATCTCGGTACAACTTACTCGTTTGTATATCCATTCTTGATCGTCGGATTGCCCTCATATATCCACAGATGCGTTGGTGTTTGGCAAAATGATCGGGTCGAAATCATTGCCAACGATCGTGAGCATGCATCTCCAAACTCCCCTTGGGTCATTATGTCAACCTTGGGTTATAGAGGGCAACAGGACCACACCATCATACGTCGCCTTTTCATCCGAAGAGCGTCTGATAGGCGATGCCGCCAAGAATCAAGCGGCCATGAACCCGCGCAACACCGTCTTCGATGCCAAGCGTCTCATTGGCCGTCGTTATGAGTGAGTTACAGAATTACGCATAGCATGAAGTCTTATCATCTCGCCAGCGATCCTGACGTCAAAAAGGTAATTGTCTCCCGCGTTCTCCGATTGCGTCCATATTCATCGATTTCTAGGATATTGCCCACTGGCCATTCGAGGTGGTCGAAAAAGAGGGCTCCCCATTGATCAAAGTTAACTACCTCGGGGATGAAAAAACTTTTACGCCTCAGGAGATCTCATCAATGGTCTTAACCAAAATGAAGGAAATCTCAGAGGCGAAACTCGGCAAGACCGTGAAGAAAGCCGTTGTCACGTGAGCCACAAATATAACTCATTTCGTTTTTTTCTCTCAATATTCCTGCAGTGTTCCGGCCTACTTTAATGATTCCCAACGGTTAGCTACAAAAGATGCTGGCGCCATTGCTGGTCTCGACGTTCTCCGCATCATCAATGAGCCTACTGCAGCAGCCATTGCCTACGGTCTCGATCGCCAATCAAAAGCTGAGAAGAACGTGCTCATCTTCGATCTTGGCGGTGGAACTTTTGATGTCTCTCTTCTCAACATTAGCGGTGGTGTTTTCGCCGTGAAGGCCACGGCTGGTGACACTCACTTGGGCGGTGAAGACTTCGACAATGCACTCTTAGATCATTTCAAAAGCGAGTTCAAACGCAAGACGAAGCACGACATATCTGAGGATCCGCGTGCTCTCCGACGCCTGAGAAGTGCTTGCGAGCGTGCTAAGCGCACTCTATCAAGTGTCACTCAAACAACTGTTGAGGTAGACTCCTTGTATCAGGTCTGTTGTACCGCCGCCGTTTTTATTGAACTTCCATCTCATGAACATCTCAAAAGGGTGAAGACTTCTCTGCCAACATAACTCGTGCTCGTTTCGAAGAAATCAACGCTACCTTGTTCAAATCCACTCTTGAGCCTGTTGAGAAAGTCCTCAAAGACTCCAAGATTCCTCGTGAAAAAGTTGATGACATCGTCCTTGTCGGTGGTTCAACTCGCATCCCCAAAATTCAGTCTCTTGTTTCCGAGTATTTTGGTGGCCGTCAGTTGAACAAGTCGATCAATCCTGACGAGGCCGTCGCCTACGGGGCTGCTGTCCAAGCTGCTGTGCTCACTGGTCAGACTTCTGACAAAACTGCTGATCTTCTTCTGCTCGATGTCGCGCCTCTATCGCTTGGTGTTGCCATGCAAGGTGATGTTTTCGGCGTTGTCGTTCCTCGGAATACTCCCATTCCCACCAACAAGTCGCGGACATTCACCACTGTTGAAGACAATCAGACCACTGTCACTTTCCCCGTGTAAGCTTTCGTGCTTATGGTATTTTAGGAATCGAATATTTATACCTTTTCAGTTATGAGGGTGAGCGTACCCAATGCCGTGACAACCGCTTGCTCGGTGAATTCGAGCTCACTGGCATCCCCCCTATGCCCCGTGGTCAAGCTGAACTAGTGACCACTTTTGAGGTTGATGCCAATGGTCTTCTCAAAGTATCAGCTCAGGATCGTGCATCTGGTCGCAAGGCATCCATCAGTATGTCCGCGAGCATTTGTCTGTGGTTGTATTTAGCCCTTTTCAGGCATCACAAACTCTGTCGGACGTTTGTCCGCTGCTGAGATTGATCAAATGATCAAGGACGCTGAGCAATACAAACAAGCCGACAAAGAATTCTCCTCGCGTCACGAAGCCAAGTCCAACCTCGAGGCATACATTCACCAGGTCGAAGGGACCATTACTTCACCAGAAATTGGTATGAAACTCAAACGTGGGGCCAAGGCCCAGGTCGAGGCTGAGCTTGCTCGTGCACTGGAGAAGCTCGAGATCGAGGACTCTACAGCTGATGAGCTTAGAAAGGCGGAGCTTAGCATTAAGCGAGCTCTTCAAAAGGCAACGGCAGGCATTCGGTGAAAGCTTGCCATGATTGCAAAATAGAGCCTTGTTGCCTTGTCACCCTGCGTCTGTTCTACGTGTGTTCGCATGCATGATATGAATCAATAATTTTTCTCACTGCATGCTACATAAAAATCGCGCTTGGAGAGGACCAATAGTGACAATGGGGTGTATATGCCGAGTGCCGAGAACAACGTGTCCTATGATATCTATGATGTTAGAGCCCTGTGAATTTGCAGGGCGACTTCCAGTGTCCACAGTTCTTCGTCCGCGCCATCACAAAGCGCTTTGTCAGTCTCAGCAATTGCTATCGCGCACTTTGCCTTTTGACTAGCAGGTAACGTCGGATGAACAATAATTTGATCGTGCAACTGGTTCGTTGGTGAGCGATGTACAACCTAACTCAATCGCACTGCTGACCTGGGCCAGTAACTGCGAAGCAGAATATCCTTCCCGCATTAAAAGCTTGACTTTCTTCCGAATAGATTCGAACCTTTCGCTTTCTTGAGTTCGATTTGCTGGATCCTCGTCTATTTCCATGCTGTGCCCGATATCAATACCAAGTGTCCGCGCAAAGTCATTCACGATCGTCTTTGGGACCACTCCCGCGATTTCTTCAATGTCTCGCGGGGTGATTGGCGCCGGGGGGGTTGTTGATGTAGACTGTCGAGACGCTGACTGCAGGTACGTGATTGATCGGCGAAGGTCGCCATTGGAAGTGTCTATGAGTGCGGTTATGACTTCAGGAGTGAGGTCGACGCCTTCTGCGGTGGCAATTTGCATGAGTCGGATCGATGTCGATGAAGAGTCAAGGGGAATGAATCGGAACTTGGAACAGCGCGAAGCCAGTGGGTCAATTATGCTGGATGAAGTGGTCTCGACAGGTGTCAGGAAGGTGGACTGAACTATACTGACCGAGTGACATAGTTGCAAACGAGACAAAAACGAGTTATTCGTGCATATGTCTCCATAATACGTCGCAAAGCGCCTTGAGCATCTTGGGTCATTGAATCAGCTTCGTCAAGAATGACAATCTTGTAGGGTGGACATGGATACGGGGTGCCATCCGAGGCAAGTTTTTGTGCTCTCGGTGTTTGTCGGGCAAATGCCTTTATTTTCTCTCTGACAATGGAAATACCTCGCTCGTCTGAAGCGTTCAGTTCAAGTACCCGCTCTCGAAAGTTGTCTGGGCTGAAAACAATAAGACAGTGGATAAATGCGCGATCGATTGGAGTCAACAAAATAAAGTACGCACCCAAAAAGCTGTCGCGATAATGCAAGAATCGTAGATGTCTTCCCTGTCCCCGGAGGACCATAGAACAACATATGAGGAAGCTGCGGAGATGATCAACGCGACAAATCAATGCATAAAAAAGACTGACGTTAGTAGAGGACAGTGCTTTGCGTAATACTGTCACTGTGTGCTCTTGAGCAGAGATTTCATCTATTGTCCTTGGACGGCTGGCGACGAGCAAGTTGTTGTATCAGCAATCACGTCAGGAGATATGCTCACTATTTTTCTACCCATGGCTGCAATGCAGGTGCTACTGTTTGTTTTCCTTGTGCAGCTGGCTTATTTTGCTGAGGCTGAAAGAAGGCCATTGCGGTGTCTTGATCGCGGTCAGAGACGCGTCGGTAACGCGTGACCCAATGTCGCGTTTGACAAATCCATTCCCACAGGCCAAGTGGACGCGACCCAAGTACACTCTCTTCACGTCAGCCATCATGGCGCTCCCCGCCTCCAATATCGGTGAGTGAACCCAAAAGGAGCGTGTACAGCTCACCGAAGAACGCATGTTAGCGATTTCTACCCCGGGTACATCGTCCGGTATGTGTTTTGACTACCGCGCGTCGTCCATCGCTGACTCCCGTCGTCGCAGTAGCACCGAAAAGCCCCATTGCCGAACTGAAGAACGGAAAGGTCATCTTTAGACAAAAGCCAATTTCCTTTGAGAAGGCATCAGAAACCATGCAAGGTAGGCATGACATGTAGTCTTGTCCTCGCGCTGATGTCCACCCCAGAGATCGTAAAATTTCGTGAGATGCTCAACTCGCGTGTCCAGAGCCAAGATCAACCCCTAACCAGCATACCCGATGAACACAAACCCATCATTGTTAAACTAGCACAAGAGAGGTACGCCTCTGATCCGACATTTCTGTGAATACTGCCAACCCCAACTAGTGACAAGACTGCTGTCCCTTTGGCCAAACAGATCCGTTCAATTTTACTTGGCCCAAGCGAAGGCGAGGACATCCACCGTCCGAGCCTCGAGTCGATTCTTCCCCTTCCAGTCGTAGAACATACGATCAAGGCGGTAATGACCAGGATTAACTACGGTCTACATGCTCCGGTTGGCCAGAAACTTCCTGCAGCGCTTTGTGTTTGGCGGTGGGAAGTACAGGATATTTATAAGGACTGGCTACCGAAGTCTGCCAGAGACAGTGCTGATGTGAGACAAGCAGAACGTGTCCGGGTACGCGACAGTATCCCCGTATGTCCCAGGCGAACTTTCTAACAATAAATAGGCTAGTACAGACTTGCGTGCAGCCTTTGAGAGCCTTTCACAAACCGAGCAGGCTATCATTCTCGATCCAAAGAACGCTGCTAAGCTCCCTGCAAAGGACGTCAGCAAATCTGAAACAGAACCGACCACTGCAGCTAACAATGAACATTTCCCAACAGATCGTGTAGTTAAAGGTTCCCCTACCCTGGCGGATGGTGAGGCGGTGAGTTTCTTGAGCATTGTTTTCCTCTAGAACTCGGGTTGGGTGTAAGTCTCATACTACATTAGCAGTGTGAGAACCTTGTACCGAAAGGACGTATGAAGAAAGTACCAGATTCAGAAAAGGTTGCCAAGGTGGGTTACTGTTCTGTCGTTTGGATTATTCGGAATTCGATTGTTGTCACAGATTAAAGATAAAGAGGAGAAGAGAGTCGCGAAAGCGGAGAAACAAAAGAAACAAATGGAAGCTCAGAACAAATCCCGCTCAATTATGGCTACTTTCTTTGGGAAAGTCAAACCCTCCATTCAGAACTCGTTGACCAAAGACTCGAGTATCTCCACTGGTTCTCCCATGGATAATGACTTCCAAAGGACTTTCAGGCCATTCGTGTTGAAGAAGGACGCAGAACTTGCGCCGTCTAACCGGTTCTTGGAGGAGAAGAAGAAATTGTGCGGTCGGACGACCGGTGCAACTCATGAAGAAGCCATCATCATTGACGATGAGCCTCTGGGGAATGCTGACGATTTTGGAGTATTATCCCAAGGGTCGGGAGTTTCAACCTCATCAAGCGATTCACCTACGATTTTGCAAGAGTTTGTCAAGGGACTTCGCCAAAACCGTACACGTTTTTGTCTCAGAGCGCGCGAAGCATCTTTTCTTAGGACGTATAACCCCCATAGTGTCCGTGATACCATGTCGCTGCTGAACGATGCGGAAATCGCAGGTGATCCAGCGCAAGTCCG
>JBBPKM010000219.1:0-18373 GCA_038089255.1 Austroboletus rostrupii
CTCTATAGACATCAAAGGATGTTCTATACATTTGGGCCTTAGCACTAGGAGTGTTTCAGACCCTACCTTGGATCATATCTTGTTGCTATTTCTTGCTTTGTAAGGGCTATGGTCCTACCTACCTGGTCAAAATATAATATGCTGTCTTTCTCTGCCTAGTGGCCTTGTGAACTAATGGAAAACTGAGCTTAATGAGATACAATTGGATACAATTGTGTAAGCATCCAGTATGACTGCCTGGTGAAATGAATCAGAGCTGCAATGTAGGCAAAATGTGCAGCTTTAATTCTATGCACTTGGCTTTGCTTGGTATTGTTCCTTTTGAATCTGCAAACATCTCCACTCATAGCAGTTGACAGACTGGTAAATACATGCCTTACAATCTATAGTGATAGCAGATTAGCAACAACAGTAGACTAATTGAAGTGACATTTGCCTATTTAAACAGAAAGCCATATAGAAAACCATCAAACATTTTATTCTCTTTAAAGTTGTGTCCATTGTTCTTCTATAAGAATTCCAGAAAATGACTAGCCATCATCTAGATCTTTCCATTATGGAGCTTCTTGTGTATTCTAATAGAGCAAAAGTGTTATGAAACATGGCCATAATAATTTGTTACTTATTCTTCTGGCTATGCATAAAAAGTAAGAATAGAGTTGATAGGACAAAGGTATCTTGAAAGATGTAAGTTGTTGAGTTTCATGTGGCCCTGTGGTGCATCATTAGGGATGTTAAAATTGGCTGGCAGATTAATTGGGATTGCATATTTGGCAGTTTGCTCACATATTTTCCCTGAATCTGAACTTTTTGTTTTAGATATAGTGGAGTTTATCTGAAAGGGTGAACAGACAATGAGGTATATGACGTATGCATGCATATACTCACCTTTTGTATGATATCTTTGAGTTTTGGTGCATTTGAGCATTTCTCTGAATCAGCAAAAAGCATCTTCATGCCTGGAATGCAAAGGGGAACTACATAGATGCACTTAAATCTTTGAATGGTTTTGGCAGAGCTAAGGGTTTGGCTTGGTTAGTGGAAAGCTAATGGTGATCTTGAAAAACTTACAATGGTTTGAGAATTTGCTTTTGAATGGTGTCATTCTTATCAGCACTTAAGCCATTTGCAGTGGTATTGGCCTCCTTGTACAATATAACAATGTTGATAACCTCGTTGACATTAACAAATATGTCATGGCAATGTGCAATTACATATGTGATTTTTTTGCAGTCAGTAACATCAGCCTCTATGTTCCTATTTGACTCAGATTCTGACCTATTAGAATTGTCTTCCTACAGCTTCAGATATATATGACTTCTTACAATTGGGCCTAATTTGCCTGCCCAATTGAAAAAGTGACTTATTACTCATCTTTTATTCTTGTTCTTTCGATGATTGCACTCATTGAATATTCATAAGCATTTTTTGCTGCTTGTTGATAATGAAGATAATGTGGATTGTGGCATGATGATAAGGCAGAGATGAAAGATGATGGGAGCCACAAAGATAAGATCATATTAGTATTTGCATATCTTTGTATTTACATGCCTCATACTGGCAAAGTCTCTGATCACCAACTAGTAGGTGAGCATGGTTTTTACTACAGCAATCAATTGTGTTTCTAGTAAACTCTCAAGTAGCTTGGATATATAATATAAACCACAGAAATTATATTTCTTTGCCTATAACCCTTTACAATGGCACTTGTCCAAAGTCCCAGCTGTCGAAATTTATTTTGAACTCAATATTTTCTATATGTACACCAAGCACAATATAATGCATATAAAGACACAACTTCTAGAATTTGCAGTAGGCATATTCAAATCCAGGCAAACTAGGCTAGCTCAAAGAAATACAGACAGGCATCAGAGTTTTCACATATTGCCAATTCCAGTGATAAGTCTGGTGATAAGCCATGGGCCAATTCTCAAGAACAAGCTAAAGGATTTTCAAGTTAAGTGGTTACTACTAGCATTGAAGCAGATGATGAGGGGATGGACTGGCAGGTGAGTACTACCTATTTGATCTGAGTCTATGGATATTGACTTTCTTTGCTATTTCCATTATTGCTAGGTTGGTGGGTTTGAAAACAATTTTCAAATCTCCTCAAAAGAGGTTTATTCTTCTCTTTTGCCTATTATTTCATCATGTTCAGGATATCACATCTGCTTATCCAAGCACTATCAAGACTTTATTCCTAGTGACTTATTGGGCCTTGGACATGCTCTGCAGCCTGAACATTCCTTGATATCATTACCATGGCAATCTAGTAGTGGCTTACAGAACACAATAGCCATAGGGTATAAGACTAAGCCTGATACATTTGTGCTATTTTGTGTCTATCCAAACAAGCCAATGCATGTCTCTGATTTGCAATTTGTTCTTTCAAATGTAGTTTATTTTCACATTCTATTCCAATTAGTGGTACAATTCCCTTCTCTGCCTAATATCACTTCTCCATTCAACATCACCTCCAATAACCTTTTTGATGCATTCACCAACCCAACTGCTGGTCTTCTTTTGTGCTGGC
This sequence comes from Austroboletus rostrupii, assembly GCA_038089255.1. Taxonomy (NCBI): domain Eukaryota; kingdom Fungi; phylum Basidiomycota; class Agaricomycetes; order Boletales; family Boletaceae; genus Austroboletus; species Austroboletus rostrupii. Next base: position 2,534 of record JBBPKM010000219.1, read on the forward strand.
ATTATACAGGTTCAAATTCCAAGGTGAAAGATGAGTTCAACTGTTTATGGAATTATATATCTGACCCTAGATTTAATTCCACTATTAAACCCAGCTTTTCTTATGATTGTGAATATAGGTGGATATAAAAGTATCTATAAGATAAATTTAACCCATTTTGAGCCCAACATGGCTGGATATGGAGCTTGGTTACTATCTCCCTCCCAAAAAAAGAAATAAAGTACAGGTCCAAGAAAGATCTAGATCTGCCCATGCTTCAAATAGACAATATCTTATAGTGTTCCATTTTTGATGTTATGAAGTCCACTTTCTTTGACAAGTCCTTTCTATCCCTTTAATACACACCCTTTTCCCAATTTTGAACTAATGCAAATGGGCACTGGATGTGGATTTATTTAAAGGCTTATATGTCATGCAAGGTCATTGCAGCATGTAAGGCAGTCAGTCAATTGCCAAAAGGCAATGATGACCCTTATGAGTGTATTGTTTCTTCCACTATGCTATGGCCAAATAAAATGCAATTTGTTAATTTTGGAAACATATCCCTATGGCCAGTATACCTTTACTTTAGGAACCAATCTAAGTATGTCTGTGGTAAGCCCACAGCAACAGCATGCCATCATGTTGCTTATATCCTAATAGTACATATAAAATACAATCCAATATATATAGCACTAACACTATCTGATTATTTTCAAGATATTTATATACAATCATATGGTGAAGCATCAACAAGCAATATGTATATACAACTCAAGTGCAAGCTTATGTATGCAGTATGGCATTTACTACTTGATGATGATGTGGTTGAAGCCTACAAAACTGGGATACTCATCAAATGTGCTAACAACAACATTTGACAATTCTTTCTGTGGTTTCATATATGCTTAGCTGACTATCCAGAAAAGTATGTGGTCATTTATTTATATATTTTGATATCTTAGTATGGTGTTTCTAGAGTTTTTTTTTGCATGTATTAGATTTTTGGAGGAATGTTTATGCCCCTGCTGTTTTATCAAGAAGAAAAATGTTCTGCTAATGGGCAAGCATTATGACATGTTTATCTGATGCTCGGATGTTCAAATCAATAATAAGCCATATCACTCAACTATTAAAGCAGCCTGGAAGCTCATTTTCAAGGAAAAGTCAGTTTCTAGCATCAGGATTGCAAACTTACTTAAAGAACAGTCATGGGTTCCTATACAAGTGAGTATGCCTTCTATCAGTAATTTCTCTACTAACCTTCACTTTTAGAATGCATTCTCTGAACAGCTCTTGTTAAAGAATGAGCCTGAGTTTTTTAACTTCTTTCTACTTTTTGTAGTGGATTTTCTTCATAAATTCAAGCTTGATGTTTGGAAGACAATAATTATTCATCTTATATATATTTGTATGCAAATGGGGGTTAGGCAATCCAGGAACTCAAAGCAAGATATATCAACTTATCAGATTTCTATAGTATTTATCAAGACTTAGATATTGCACTATTCCCACATTTGGGCAAGAGACAATCCAAATATTCTACAAGAACACTTCTATGATGAAATGTGTGGCTGGAAGAGATTTTGAGGACCTTTTGCAGGTGCATGGACATACTAATGGAAAGCAAATTGAACTTATGCCCTTAACAGTTTCACCTTTAGTGCACTATCCTTGTCTTTGAGGGGTTACTACTCTCCCTCCACAACAAGATTATCATGGATCTCCTGTTTAGTCTAGCTATGTGGCATGCATTTACAAAGTTGCATTTACATACTGACAACACATTGCTTTCATTTCAAAAAGCAACTTTTGAGCTCAGTTATATTGTATGCAAGTTTGAGAAGACAACCTGTGGCTCATTTCAGACAGTGAAGCTCTTTTAGAAGTCAGTGACCTATACCTAGTTCCAGGCAGCTCTTATCACCAAGAACACATGTCCATTATAGCCTGGCAATTAAAAGGCAAAAGTCAAGAAGCTCAATTTGTCAACATACAAGTACCATACATTGGTTGACTATTTAGACATGATCTGTCAGTTTGGGACAACAGATAGTTACTCAACACAAGATATAAGTATGTTGTCACTGTTATTGATGCATTACATATACACTATAGGGAGAACTTGAATACTACCACTAAAAACATTGTTTCTATTTTTCAGGAAAAAAGAAAGAGACCAGCATAACAAGCATAGCCAATCAGAAGGCAATAAAGTGTCTCATTGGCAAGGTTGACACAGCTAGAAAGGCAACAAAAACAACTGGCAGCTCAGGCAAGGAGTCTACATGCATACAAACATCTTTGAAGGATCACTACTACATTGCAGTATCAATGCAATGCTTCAATAGTATTTCTGTATGGCTTGAAGATAGAAAGAATAATTCAGCACTTGTAGTATATTTAGTTTCTCTTTCCATAATACCATGTAGTGTGACTTCCTACAAACTATAATTTTCTGCCATGCCTCAATAACCATCTGCTGGTCCAATTGCAAAAGTTGGCTTATAATGGAGATGAGTATGACTTTTCAGAAGAAAACCACAACCATGTCATCATTTTGAATGATGAATTCTTTGAGCATGCATACTTACAAGTCAACTATACAATCTATGACCTTCATTATGAACAAGATTCAATTAATCCACAAACATGGGCAGACATCATGCTCCTTTCTCAAAAGGACAAGTATTTTCACCTCTACTGGTATGCTCATGTATGCCTGACATTTCATGCCTTTGTAAAACATTAGGCAGATACTACATCTCCAATCTCAAAGCCAATCCAGATGGATGTCCTATTTGTATGCTGGTTTCAACAAGACATTAACTTTGCCTCTGGATGGAATACAAAACAACTTTTATTCATCTGCTACAATACAAGAAAATGAGCCTTTATGGCTATATTTATGAAGATCAAAAGAGTTACAGCCTTATTTTTTATTTTTACAACTTGTCTTGCCTGGTTGCAAGATCTTATCTCATCTAATCTTATCAAGTCGGCACTTATCTAATCTCTTATCTATTGATTTTATCAGGGGATCTTATCTTATTATAGATCTGAAGATCTTATCTTATCTCCTTTGAATATCTTATCAAGGATCACTGGCATGATCACATGATCAGAAAATGCCCTGTGAAACACTCCAAGTGCTAAGGCTCAAATGTATAGGCCAAAATATCTCTTGACATCTTCAGAGTGTCATCTTGGGCTGTGGCACCAAGGGTTTGAATGTAGGCTTTAAGGGGCAAGTCTTGGGACCCCTGCCCTGCTAGCTGGGACTGGCTATCCCTTACTAGGTCAAGGACTAGGTAACTTCTAGCCTTGCTCCAAGTGACTTATTAGGAGAGGCTTGTTTGGAGGGGATTTCCAAGAACTTCAAGACTGGGGATCCAGTTCTGTCACTCTGAGGATTTATATACAAAAGGACTATGTACATGTATGTACATGGGATCTAAGATATATTATACAATAACTAAATAAAAGTCTGTTATCATCCAAAAAAAATACTCTAAGAATTTAAAGAATAGATATAAGTCATTAAATGTCATAAGAAGCATACCATGCTATCAAAGCATATTGTTATGACAAATAAGAAGCATCCTAGTGCATGAGGCTAGCATGCATATCTAATAGATAGTCATAGCCTTCAAGGCTGTGGTCATGAGGAAGCCACATGCTGGTGTGGCAAATCTTGAGATAAATAGAAACAGGACCCTTGATCCATGCTGCTGCTGCATGTCTTCATATACAGCTTTGCAATGGAAAAGAAGACCTGTGCTTCTAGAATATAAATACCATAAGGTGCTTGCATGGTGTGGCAGCATGCTGCAACCATGAGGCATAGATAGGGTAACTTCTTGTAAGTCATAGATAGGGACCCTGAGTCAGAGACCAAGATTCTGGCTCTTGATGTGACTTCAGAGAATAGATACAACATGAGGCAGGCACAGCCATGCCATGAGGAACTGGTCAGGCAAGCCTAGACCCTTTGAGGAATAGTTATTCTGTGACTGATGTGACTTGCATAAATAGGGTTCAGGGCTTGTCCCTAATCATGTGACCATCCAGTGATCCTTGATAAGATAAATAGATAAGTGCTGACATAAGTGCTCTTGATAAGATAAGATAAGATCTTGCAACCAGGCAAGACAAGTCTAAAAATGAAAAATAAGGCCATCAAGGCCACTTGTTGTGTTGACATATAAATATAGCCATAAAGGCTACTTTTCTTGTACCATAACATGTACTACTAATCCTGTGATTCCTGGCTTCACTAGATTGCAAAGAGAAAAACAACACCATTTATTAACATATTCCAGAGGTGCCACCAGTTGCTCAAGGTCACTTTGCTCATAAAGATCATGAAGATGATAGGTGTAAGGACTTTAGTTGTGTTGTGTCTGGATGAGGACAGGGGTTTGGTGACTAAGTGATAAGTACAAAAAAGGTAATACAAAAATGTCGGTGCGATGAATATCGATGTCCTGGCACTGCGGGATGAGATGAGCGGTGCAATGCATTTTGTGAGGTTGTTACTGAGACTCTGACTGTGACTTTGCTTTCGATGGTGACCGAGGGACTCAAATTCAGTTATGTAGGTAGGTACAAGCGAAGGTATAAGTAATACGAACTATGTATGTAAGTAGTGACTAAAGTAAACTATCATAGTGAGCTTCTGGGGCAGAATAAGTAGTGGTATCAGGGAGCGGCATAGTGAGAAGAAGTGGTTCATAAAGGCTACTAAACTAGCTGTAAGTAGTTTGAGATCAACAATAAATGAGAAATAAAGAAAAACTATGTACAAAAAGGGGAGACTAGACTACAAAAAAGAGGGAACATACTAAATATGGGTCCAGTGTTGCGATAGGTCAGGAGATAGTTTCTGTGCTCAGCAGGGATGGATTCCTTACACACATTCTGTTTCACCATCAGTCTGTGGGTGGTATGCTGAGGAAAGGGCGAGGTTGTATTTTAAAAGTTTCCCAAGTTCTTTGGCAAAGGTGGAGGCAAACTGTGGTTCTCAATCGGAGATGATTTTGTCATAGAAACCGAAGCATTTATAGACAGAGTGGAAGAAAAGGGTGGCAATTCCTTCAGCTGTGACTGTTTTCATGGTAGGGCAAAGGATTACCCCCTTAGTAAGCCCATGGTCAACCATGACCAAGAGTGAATCAAAACCATAAGATATAGGGAGATCAGTAATAAGATCACAGGAAACCTATTGGAAGGGTTGTGTATAGAAGGATGCAATTGGTATAAAAGGAGGAATGGTAGGGTGGATATTTGATTTGTTCTGTTGGCATGTTACACATCCAGAGATGTAGGAGCAGATAAAGGAAGCGAGACTGGGCCACCAGAATTTGGCTGCAACAAGTTGTCATGTTTTTAAGTACCCTGGATGACCAGCAGTGGTATGATCATGGCAATGAGCCACAATAGAATGGTGAAGGGTAGAGTCAGCTGGTACATAGATGCGATCTTGATAAAAGAGTACACCATCATGATGTTTCCAATTGGAGAGGTGGGAGCAAAGTGCAGCAGGGAGTTCATTATTAATGAACTGGAGAGATTGAAGGACAAGGGAATCAGAGGAGGATGCTGAGGAGATTTTATCATGAAGGGCATGATCGATAAGATTTACAAAAAGCGATGGAGGAAGGAGAGTGACAGCATCATTATCAGAGGAATCATCTGGGCAGTGATCAGGTCTGCAGGAGAGGGCATCAGGGCCTGCAAGAAGTGCCCCAGGTACATGAATTATTTTGAGGTCATGATCTGCAATATCAAGAAGCCAACATGCTTGTCATTGATTCAACTTTTGTGGTTGTTTAAAATATGTAAGATTCTTATGATCAGTGAATACTTGGACCAGGAAGGCAGAACCAAGGAGATAGTGTTGCCAGGCCTGAAGAGTGCAGATGACAGCAAGAAGTTCATGATCATAAATATCATAGTTTCATTCAGTGGTGGAAAACATCTGGGAAAGGTAAAAACATGGATGCCAGTTACTATTTTTATCAGTTTGGAGCAATATGCCATCCATGGCATATTTGGAGGCATCAGTAGCAATGGTGAAGGGTTTGGATGGGTCAGGAAGGCAGAGGACTGGTTGGGAGAGAAAGATTTCCCTGAGATGAAGAAAGGCCTGGTTGCAGTTTTCTGTCCATGACCAGGGGTGATCCTTTTTGGTGAGGTCAAGAAGGGGTTGAGCAATGTCCAAGTATCTGTTGACAAAATGCTGATAGAAATTGGTGAAGCCAAGAAAGGAGTGTACTTCTTTTGGCTTTGTGGGGATAGGCCATGATCCAATCCTTTCGAGTTTGACTGGATGCATGGTGAGAAACCCAGGCCTTGCAATCATTCCCAGGTATTCTACTTGGGCTAAGTTGAATAGACATTTCTGAAGACATAGGTGGAGGTTGAGTTCCCTCATTCATTGAAGTACTCAGCAAGTAGTGTTGTCATGTGTTGCATGATCAGGAGAGAAATTAAGAATATTATCCATATAGATGACAATATGTCCTTCAGTGATGAGGTTCCAGAATTCTTTGTTCATGAAGCATTGGAAAGTAGCTGGTGCATTCTTGGGACTGAACAGCATGACCACAGGCTCAAATAGTTTGTGATGGGTAATAAAGACAGCTTTCCATTGATGCCCTTCCTTGATGCGAATATTGTTGTAACCCCAGTGTACATTGAACTTTGTAAAGATCTTGGCATCTTTTAACTTATCTAGAAGATCAGAGATGAGGGGAAGTGGATAGGCATCTAGAATTGTATGGTCATTAAGATATCAATAGTCTTGTACTGGACATAGTTTCCCATCCTTTTTTTTGATGAAGAAGAATGGCGCTGCCTAGGGGGAGATAGAAGGACAAATCTTCCCTGATTTGAGGTTTTCATCTAGAAATTCATCTTGGGCTTTTCGTTCATCCAGTGTCAAGGGATATAGTTTTCCAATTTTTGGTATAAAGGACTCTGTGAGGTTGATTTCGTGGTCACAGTCTCAAGAGGGAGGAAGTGGGGTATCTTCATCTGAGAAAATGTCTGTAAAATTTTTGTATTGTTTGGGTAGGGCGATTTCTTGTTTTTTGGCATGGATTGCCAGGTCGGTGGAAGTAGTTAACGTGGTGCAGGTAAGCAATGGGTTGGGAATAAAACATCCATTAGCTAAAACCGTTCTAAAGAGAGTGTGGAGAGGTTTAAAGTGCACCATATCATGGGCTAGGGCAATGTTAGTGCAGAGTATGTCGTCTTCGGTCCTATCTAGGTATCCAAAGAGATGTTCGTCGATGAGTGCATCAATATGGGTATATTGTGGTGGAGGGGTGGAATAATTGGGCTATCATAGGTTATAGAGTCCCTGTCATTGCTGTTTCTCTTGTTCATGGGTGGCCACTAGGTCCGCAGATTGATCCGAAATGGATGGAATGTCTAGAGTCTTCTTTCCCCAGTCAATGGTGGGGTTTACCGCAGTGAGCCATGGGAATCCAAGGATAGCAGTTTCTTTGCTGCAGTTCATAAGATAAAATTCTACTTTTTGAACATATCTGTTGATATTGACAAAGAGAGTTGTTTTGAACTTGATAAGTCCATTTCTGTTTGTAGAAGCATCCACATTTCTGATAGTTACTGGTTGTGAAAGTCATGTTCAAGGAAGTCTATGTTTGCAGGCAAATGCCCAGTCAAGATAGGATATTTGCACTCCAGAGTCAATAAGTGCAGAAGTTGCAACATCTTTAATCATGTTGGTTGGTACCAATAGCTGGATAGGGATGCACATTGACTTCATAGCTAATGGTACAGAGTTACATGAAAATTTAGGGGAAGGAGAAATGTGCGTTGTGGGCATTTCTCCATTTAAAAATTCCAGACAGATCCTCCAAACTGTTTCATCATCTGAAAGCTCCTGGATAGAAGTTGTCAGTTCTTCCACCCTTTTTACATCTTTAGGTGGTACTTGGGGAGGATGGTTGAACTTGTTGGAGCATTGGCATGCCATGTGTCCTTTTCTTTGGCAAGCTAAACAAAGTCCTTCTTTAATACAATGTTCTTGTTCCTCTGGGGTAAGTTTCTTAAGATGGATGACGTCTACGTCCATGGCATTTGGATCACGAGTTGGTTGAGCTCTTGGTACAAAGGAGGACAAGTAAGCAGCGTTGCCACATTTGTGGCAAGTGGCAATTTCAATAGCCTGTTTTTTGATGCTAGCAAAATGAGCAGCTTTGGTATACCACTTAGAGATTTTATCCAGGACTTTCTCCATTGTATGAATTCAGTGCATCAATAAGACAGAAATTCCAGAGATGAAGTAATTGATCAAGACTTGATTGTCATTGATCCCAGTGATGGCTACTTTGTTTTGAAAGGTGGCGATATATTTTTGAAGGGCTGGGTTGTATCCTCCTGCACGATTTTTGTAGATCTGCTCTTTAGCAAGCCAGGCTAAGAATTCTCCTTTGATATTGGCATTTTCGAACACTGTTCTAAACTCTTTTTCGAAGTCTGCCCATGCTCCAAGAGTGAATGTTCTGCTGGTTAGTTTAGCTTCTCAGAAAGTATCTGCCCAAGTGAGGGCAGTGCCTTTTTTCATGAATAATAGGGTGTACATGATTTGTTTGTTAGCCATATCATATAGTTTGTCATTGATGGCTAAATAGAGGCAAACAGAGCAGAGCCATGGGAGGGCTGAAGAATAAGAACCATCAAAGTCATCAGGGATTCCAAGACAGAGTTCTGTTGGTTTCAGGGTAGTAGTGTTTGACATGATGGGTATGGGAGGTGCAGGTGGTGGAGGAAAGAATATTCTTTCAGTCTGGGGTTGCAGGGTTGGACTGGGTGGAGTAGGGACCTGAGGGATTACCAAGGATTATTCAAGTTGGGCTGTAAGTTCTTGTGTATCCTGGTTTTCCTGAATAAAGGGTTCATTAGGATCTGTTGGGATTTTTTCTGAGGAGTTGGAAGCGGTTGCGGGTATTGGGAAGTCTTGGCAATGTCGCCAGCTAGAGTATTAGTTCAGGTGAATGTTGGACGATCTAGAGCAATGCTAGTCATGACGGATAGAGCTTAGTTCTTTTGTTATGCTTCGACCAGGTAGGTAAGAGCATAGCCCTTATGGAGCAAGAACCAAGTGCTGGATACCTTTAGTGTCAAGGGTTTGAGATAAAGTCTAGTAGCGTCCACTCAACAGTAGGACAAGATCTGGTTGTCTAGGAAACCAAGCGAAAGAGAGTGCTTGGGAGCTAGCACAAAAGAGATGATGTATTTAGGAGAATACAAGAGAGAACTAAGTTAGAGTACAAGAAGCCCATTGAGGGGTTTATTTACATAGAAAAGAAGTCGAGGGCAGGCTTGTATAGTACAAAAGAGAAAGGAGGAAGTAAGCATATATGAGTTATGCTGACTGATGTATCCATCAGCGAGAAGTGATGAATCAGAAGAGATGACTAAGTGTGAAGGAACCAGTATACTGGTACAATAGTCATGAAGATGTATGAGTGGCTATTGTGAAAAGAAATATAAGTCTGGATATAGACATATCAAAAGAAAGAAAAGGAAACTAAAGAGGAATTGTAACAGGTTGTACATTGTCTTCTCTAGACAGAAACTGTGGTAAGAACTCATTTCATTCATATTTCCCCTAGCTAAATTACTTTAGTATTGGACTTTTATTCTTTTCACTAGGTATTAGTTGTATATTGTCTTCTTTGAACAACAACTGTGTATTGGACTTCTGTCCTTTTTACTAGTTACCTTTATTGGTAATTTTGACAACCATAATACAATATATTGCCAGAAAGGGTACTAGTAGGCAATATAATATATTATTATGGTCATGTATTTTTACTAGTGTATGAATTCACAACCAACCTAACCTCCAAGCATCCTCAACTTGGTCTATGATGAAAATAGCAGTCAACTGACATGCTTGGTTTGATAAGTGATATGATTCAAATACTCATCTGAATTGTCATCATTGTTATGATCTGGATGTGTTGCCATATTACTGGTTACCTGTGCCCTTGTTATTGTTGTAGAATGGTGGAGATACCACTGAATTGCCTAAAGCCTCATCATCATTGTTGTATTGTAACCTGTATCATCATTGTTGGGCATGGTGAGTGCTGTTGTTAGTATCCCAATACTGCCTTGGCACATGCAACAGGCTTACTATTATGATTTCCCATAGTTTTTATTTCTTTTCTTGATATGTTTACATTTGGACTTATATTTCTTCTCATAATAGTCACTCCAATTCTCTCATAACTATTATACTGGTATACCAGTTCCTTCATGACTCATTTCTTTTGACTCATCATTTCTTGCTGACTAATATATCAGTCAGTGCTTATTTATATATGCTTACTATTGACTTTTTCTTTTGTACTATATAAGCCTGCCTTCAAGTTCTCTTTTACATATATAAATCCTTCAATTGGTTTCCTGTACCTTAGCTTAGTTCTCCCTTGTATTCCCTTGAATACATCTTCTTGCCTCACTAGCTCCTTGGTGCTCTCTTTCACTAGTCTCCTAGTAACCAGACTTCATTCTACTGTTGAGTGGACACTATCCAGATTTACCTCAAACCCCTGACCCTAGGGTTATCTAGTAGTTAGTTCCTGCTCCATAAGGGCTATACTCCTACCTACCCAGTCAAAGTGTAATACAGAGCACAGCCCTTGGAAAGTTCTACTTCCTCTTGGCAATACATAGCATTGTGGCCCATCTTGCCACAGTTGAAACACATGAGGGGCCTAGCCTCCTCAACTTGTCTTCTAAATAGATTATGTGCCACATGTTCAGCAGCTTTTGATGTTGAAGGCACTGCCTCTATTTTCTTGGCTTTGCCCTTGTCCTGAAGCTTTTTTACAGTGATGGTTTCCTGTTGCTGTTCTATTCCTACATATTTAGTTATGATCTTGGTGACTTCTTCAGCAGCTTTGCCATATGCAATGACTTGCACCATCATGGCTTCCTGTGCCTTGAAATCTTCAACTTTAATTACTGAGGGCACCATTCTTGTGTCTTGCAATGCAATTGGTGTCACTGGTCTTTGGATCTGGTCCTGCACCATTTTCATAACTTCTTTAAATAATGGTCCAGAAGGACTCAGGTCTTTCTTGGCCATAGATAAATCTTCAGATAGGACTTCCTTTATTTCAGGAGCCCATTTTTTAAGAGTGGGATTCAACCCTGTGATTTTTTTAGAGGTGGTCACCTTCATTTCAGGGTTCTATTCTTTAAGGGTGGCTACCTTCCTGGGTGTCAATTTTCTTTGGGATGATGCTGTTTAAAGTCTTCATGCCCAGAACTTTGTTCTTCCTTCAGAGTTGAGGATGAATGCAGTTTAAAGTCTTGTCCAGGACTCAAAAATTCTTTGAGTAGTTCCAATTTAACACCATGGCTAGGGCAGAAAAGATCTTCTTGGGGTGGGCATAGTTTAAGGTCATGTCTAGGACCCAAAAGTTCTTCAAGTGGATCCAGTTTAATGTCATGGCCAGGGCACAAGTTTTCCTTTCTGGGCTTGCCAATCTTGTGGCTTCAGTCTTTGTTTTAGCCGTTTTTCTATACTGCTTCAGCTCAGCCGAGCATATTACCATAGGAACTTCTTTGTCCTACTTGTGCTCTGCCTTGACTTCATTGTCTGTGGGCTGAGGATGGTTATCATCTTGTCTTCTTGCCTCTGAGATGTCTGGAGCTTGCTGCCTATAATCTTCTAAGTTGGCAGTTAATCTTTGAATTAAATAGATCTGTTATAAGACCATCTTTTTGAGGGTTTTGATCCTCAGTGCCATATAGCCCATCTTTTGCTGCATTAGGTCATGCATAGTGACTTCCTCTTATACTTTAACATTGGAGAGCCTAGCCTCCATGATATCATGAAGGGCTAGGATGGTGTTTCCCTGCTGCAAGCTTTGCTTAATAGCTTCCTGTACCATCTGTTCTTCATCCTTGTTGGTGGAGATCAACTGCAATGAAGGCAAGTCATCTTTAGGTTTTTTAGTCTTTTTTGGGACCACTGAGAGTGCTTTGGATTCTTCAAAATAAATAGCCTCAAAAGGTTGAACTTGGATTAAATAGTTAGCCATTGCCACTAGCAAGGGGTAGATGTTTTTCATGTCTATAGGTGCCTGTTTAATAGGGCTTTCAAATGAGACAACTTCTCTAGGGAGTATGTCTTCCTTGGTCTTGAACATAATATACTCTGCTCCTTTACATAGATTGGGAATATGAGGGAGTTCTTGTGCAGCAAGTGCAAGATGCAGCTAATACCACACCTGCTCTTGGTATCCTTGGTCCAACCAGGTGGTGGTTTCCATGGTGGCATAAGACTTTACCAAAATAGCCTCTTTTTTGTTGCCTTTCTTTGTCTGGTCACTTATTCCAAGTAAGCATCATATGATGTGCTTCTTTCAACTGCTCAGTGTGTGTTTATACTCTGCTCTCTGCTATGCTTCTTTGAGATCCTTCCCATGGATCCTGAAACACCTGAGTGCCTTAGGAGGAGGGGGTTGTTCCTTGCTGTCAGTACCTGTAAGACTGTATGTCTCCAAGGAGCCCCATGCTACTTGTTCACAAATAATAAGGGTGTGTCAATCTCTAGCCAATACTCTTTTCCTCCATAGCAGTAAAGGTTTTTCTTCGACCAATGCCCAGAGTTGGCCTTGCTCCTAAACCTAAATGTCTATCTTCCATGTGTGTCTAGTACAGCTGCCATCTTCTTTGCTATAAACTCAACTAGTGGGATAAAATAAAAGGTGAAAGTTATTGGTCTTCTTTTGCCAGTTTGTCCTCCAAGCCATAGATGCAAGGAGTAGAGAGTCTTGAAGTACCTCTATATCCTTCTTATGGTAGGGAGTTAAATAGTCTTGAAGTAATGAAATACTCCAACTACTAAGGCCCAAATATAGAGACAAAGTAGATCTTTTGACATCTTCTAGAATGTCACCTTGGACTGAGGCACCAAGGGTTTGCCTTCAGGAACTTTGCTGGTGAAGTCTTAATACCAGGCCTTGCTACCTAGGATTGGCTACCTTGCTAGCTCAAGAACTTAGAGAGAACTTCAATATTTGATGGAAATTTCCAAGAACTTCAAGACTGGGGGGTCTAGTCCTGTCATTCCTGGGGTTTATATACAAAGGGACTATGTACATGTATATACATGGGATCTAAGATATATTGTACACTACTTGAATAAAAGTTCATTATTGTCCAATAGAAATACTCTAAAAATCTAAAGAATATATATAAGTCATTAAAAATTATAAGAATCATACCATGCTGTCAAAGCATATCATCATGATGAATAAGAATCATAGATAAAACATACCCTTCAAGGCTGTGGTCATGAGAATACCACATGCCAATATGGCAGATTTTGAGATAAATAGGACCAGGATCCTTGATCTATGAGGTTAGTGCATGTTCTTCATATACAGCCTCCAATGGAAGAAAAGCCTGTGCTTCTGTAAAATAAATATCATGAGGGAACCTGCATGGTATGGCAGCATGCTGCAACTATGAGGCATAGATAAGAGTGACTTCTTGTAAGTCATAGATAAGAGGTAAGTCCTTATGACTCATAGATAAAGACCCTGAGTTAGGGAACAAGATTCTGGATCTTGGTGTGACTTCAGAGAATAGATAGTGCATGAGGCAGGCATAGCCATGCCATGAGAGATTGTTCAGGCAAGCCTGAACTCTTTAAGGAACAGCCATCCTATGACTGGTGTGACTTGCATAAATAGAGTTCAGGGCATTCCCTGATCATATAATCATGCCAGTAATCCTTGATAAGATATCCAGGGAAAATAAGATAAGATCTTGCATCCAGGCAAAACAAGTCATACTGTAAAAATAAAAAATAAGGCTATAAAGGCCACTTCTTTTTTGATCTTCATAAATATAGCCATAAAGGTTTGTTTTCTTGTACTGTAACAAGTGGAGGCTGATGCAACTAGAACTGATGGAAATCTTTGTAGGAATGATCCAAGAAGGATTTGAAGGCCTAGAGGAACTTGTTACAACTTGTTCCTATCTTGGTAGCTCCACTACACTTTTCCTAGATCAGCCATCTCCTGCTCTTCCTACCAGAGATCCCTCTGCCCCTGTATGCTCCTGGCATCCTCCAAGCCTCTCCTGGGCTCTTCTGAGCCATTTCTAGGTTGTTCCTAGATGTCCTTTACCAATTGCTCCTTGTGAGCTTTCAATCTCCTCCTATCCTTGAATCAGAATCACAACCTGATCTCCCTTGAATGCATCGCACCTGGCATCCTCCAGATGATCTCCCTACTCACCAGAACACTTGTACTTCGACCTGACATCATCTGATCTCATCCTGAGGTGTCCTCTTCACTGAGTCCACATCTTCTCCTCATTAGGTCACCCTCTGGTCTTCCTAGCAGTGCCCCTAGGTCTCCAGATCTTCCCTAAATCATGCTCATAAAGATCTCCATCAGTCCTAGTCAAATCAGCCTCCTCTGATGCTCCTCCTTGACTGCTTCTCTCAGATCTAGCCTCCAATTAGATCTTATCCTGCACCTGTCTCTCTATCTGACTTCTATCTACTCCTGGAAGTCTCCAATTGATCTACTGTTCCTACTGGATATCTATCTGATTCACCCACAGTCAACTGGGCCATCTGGCCACTCACCAGACTGCTTGTCCCTTAACAAAGGATCAAGCCTCCTAGATCACATCTGATCTCCATTAGATGTTCACCAGAACCTCTGGCTCTTCTGCCAGCATCCAGACAAGTCCCTAACATCTCTGTGTGTCCTTGGGCATTTCCTGATGAATCCTCTTCATTGAGATTACACTTTCTATGACTTTACCAGAACTTCCAGATCATCTCTTGATCCTTAATCCAATCAGAACCTCTTGATCTCCTCAAAAGCATCAAGAACAACTGTCCTTCATTGCTCCAGGCATTCCCCTGGATGCTCCTCAGTCCCCTCCTGTTCTCCTTGCCACCTCAAGGTTCTCTGATCTATATCTGGTACCTGATACATATGGCCATCTGCTATGTGTTCTCTTTGATCTGATCACTTCTAGACTTTGTCTAGGAGTTTTCAGAATCTGCTCTGACCCATCTGGACCCTTCCTGATGTATCTCTGCTTCCTTGACATCCAGATCTCCTCCTGGTCCCCTAGATTCTCTCTGGCACTCTCAGTGTGGTCCCTACTTGTTTCTCAGCCCTCTCTGACCATCCCAGACTCACTCCTGTCACTGCTTCATCAACAATCACAGAACTCTGCAAGTATTCACTCATTGATCATCAGTCCTTCTTTTGACCTCCTGATTCTCATCCACATGATCAGGAACTCCTTGCTGCATATCTGGCTTATCTGCCAATGCTTGCTCTCAACCCTGGACATCTCCTAATGATACTCCATGTGCTTCCTGTGCTCTTTCTTACACAGGAACTTCAGTTCTGCCTCCTGGCCTCCTAGATCTTCAACAGATCTTATCATAGTCACATCTGATTCTTATCAGATGTTCCTTTGGATCTAAGTGCATCTTGATGATGCCTTTCTAGTTTCTTATCTGTGCTTTATCCAACAGCAAGCCCTCTCTTAGATTCGTCACACCCTCTGGGTGTTTCTCATTTCCTTGTTTCTATTTCCTTGATCTCTCTGTTTCTCTTTGATCCCTTGTACCACAGACATTCCCCTTCGATTCCCAGTCTACCTATATGGTGTATTAATAGCTGAGTATCCTTTCTCAGCCTTCTTCTTGATTATCACTTCCATCTCCTT
Source organism: Austroboletus rostrupii (assembly GCA_038089255.1). Lineage (NCBI taxonomy): Eukaryota > Fungi > Basidiomycota > Agaricomycetes > Boletales > Boletaceae > Austroboletus > Austroboletus rostrupii. The sequence continues at coordinate 18,275 of JBBPKM010000219.1, forward strand.
TTGCCCATATGGCCGTATACTTAGTTTTCTTTCTTAATCTGCTTATCTGATATAATTCACATGCATCCTCCTTTACTCTGATCCTTATTTGCTATCTCT
>JBBPKM010000220.1:0-18351 GCA_038089255.1 Austroboletus rostrupii
CCCTACTACCCAGTCTACTTCATTTGTTTAGGTTAGTACTCTAGGGGATCAGAAACCTCAGTCTTCGTCCACACGAAACTGAGTCTACTTCATTTGTTTAGTCGTTCAGACGAAAGTACTCACAGAAGGTTATGAGCCCTGCCACCTCAGCCTCAGCTGCCGGCCCAGCTCTTGCTACAACCTCGGCCACATCCTCTGGGTCAGGATGAACCATACAGGCCTCCAGCCGCCTGTACGATGTTCCATCCCTGGACAACGATGGTTCGAATTTCCAAACATGGAAATTCCGAATCCAAACCGTCCTCGACATTCGAGGCCTCTGGGGTGTTGTTAGTGGTGATGAGAGCCAACCAGACAAAGCGACTCACCCATCCGAGCACGACGAGTGGCTCATAAAGGACAGGGAGGCCTGAGCGCAGATCACGCTGACCTTGAAAGACGAACCGCTAAGTGGTGTTCTATACTCGGCAACAGCACAGATCATCTGGCAAAAGCTCAGCGAGTGCTACAAAGGAAAAGGAAAGCAATCAATAGCATACCTAATCAACGAACTCTTCCGTAGTAACCTGTCAGACGAGTCGCCAATGGAAATACAGCTCAATGCAATGCGACAGAAGGCAAATATACTCACCACGCTTGGACAGCCGCTCGACGACTCCCTCATCGCAGTAGCCATGGTGATATCTCTGCCAGCATCCTACTCAACGCTCCGTACCATCCTCATGTCCACCAGCGATAGACTCACCACTGATGGTATCATCGCCCAAGTCCTCATTGAGGAATGCTCACAAAAGTCCGTGGCATAGACCGCGCTCCTAGCAAAGGCCGCGACAAAATCTAAGGGAAAGGGCAAAGATGGTGAAAAGCAGAAGAAGAAAAAGAAAGGAAAATGTTTCTACTGTGACAAAGTCGGCCACATGCAGGACGAATGCCGAAAGAAAAAGGCCGATGAGGCCAGCAAAGACTCTGCGTCCAAGGCAAAAGAGAAACCCAAGGAAGAGAAAATGGAACAGAGTGCTCGCATCGCCCTTGCGGCACCAGACAACTCACCCCCCCTACTTCGACTCTTCATGGCACACACAAATGCCAAACCACTCCGAAAGGACTGGATCATTGACTCTGGTGCATCAGCCCACATGAGTTCACAACGTGGTTGGTTCAAAACTTACCATCTACTGACTCCCCCGCAATCCGTCGTCATAGGAAACGGGTCTTCCATTTGGGCACTGGGAATTAGTCGAATCTGCTTGAACCTGAAACTGCGCAACAGTCAAGTTAGCGAGACCATCCTGCGCGACGTCCTCCATGTACCCGCCCTCAACGGAAACTTGATCTCCATCTCGTGCCTTGTCAAAAGCGGTCTGCAAGTCAGTTTTAACGGCACGTCCTGCCACATCAAAGACAAAGATGAGATAGTGGGAGTAGGACACAAACACGACTCACTTTATGTGCTCGCCGCGCTCCCCAGGTCAGAAGATCAAACGGCGTACATCATACGCGATGCGCCATCCCTCGACTCAAGCACCGCCCTGACCGCCTACTCAGCACGGTCCCTCACTTCCAAGGCTGACCTCGACACCTGGCATCGCAGATTTGGGCATGTAAACCCCAAGTCCGTGCTGCACCTGCACCAAAAGGCCATGGTCACAGGAATGGAGATATGCGGACAAGAAAAACACACCGAAGTCTGTAAACCCTGCCTAGACGGAAAGCAGCATCGCGCTGCCATCCCACAGATGTCAAACGTCAAGTCCCCATGAGTACTCCATCGAACTTACTCAGATGTATGCGGACCCATGGAAACTGCGTCCCGCAGTGGGCACTGCTACTTCATCACCTTTATCGATGAATACTTGCACCGCCTGACGATAAAGCTCATGAAAACGAAGGACAAAGCTTTTGCACTCAGCAAAGAATACTTCCAACACACCATTGCGGAGACCGGGAACACCCCGAACTTCCTCTGCACCGATGGCAGTGGCGAGTACACATCCAGTGCTTTTCGCGAGTACCTAAAGAAACAAGGGATACATCATGAAACCACAAATGCCTATATGCCACAAGAAAACGGTGTGGCCGAAAGGATGAATCGGACTGTGGTTGAGTCAGCGCGGGCCATGCTGAGTGACACAGACTTACCAAATCGCTACTGGGGGGACACAATCCTCTATGCCGCATACCTACTGAACCATCTTCCCACCCGTGCACTCAAGGACGATGTGACACCGCATGAAGCCTTTACTGGGAACAAGCTATCAGTAGCACACATTTGGATATTTGGATGCAAGGCACACATGCATGTACCAGATGAGAAGCATCGCAAGCTTGATCCAAAATCGTTGGAGTGTGTGTTCCTGGGGTTCGCCCCCCACCAAAAAGCCTTCGTATGTGTAGAATGCAAGAGTGGCCAAGTTGTCGAGTCGCGGGATGTCATTTTTGATGAAAGCGAGAGGTCAGACCCCGAACGCATTGCATTCAACGAACCTGGTCTAGAGCGAAAAGGTGGAGATACACCAGCTGAAAGTGCAAACGCACCCACCGCAACAGACCTCTCGGATACACCGAGAGTGCACACCGAGGACGCGAGGAACACGATCCCATTGCAACATCCTGGAACCATCGAAGTAAGCGATGAACTAGAACCCTCTGCCACAAGTCTGCGACAGGAGCTCGACGTCAGCATATCCGACACAACAGAAGAACGACAAGCAAATGTGCCTGACATAGTACCTTCTAGACGACCATGTACGCACCAAAGGTCCACATCCAGACCACCATCGCCGGCATCGCCATACCCCATCTCCATCCCAGCGCCTGAATTGTGGAGGTCGCAGCAAAGCCGCCAAGTGCCTAGCCGAGACGATGACGATTGGTTCTTCATGAGCGCCTACAAGAGAGAGACCATCGAAGACACCGTAGGACCTGTCAAGGACGACGAGGCAGACTTACCCGCACTACAGGAAGTGGATAATGACGAGGAGGACGAGGGTAACTCCGCGGATGAAGCGAACCCTAAAGCATACAAGGCAACACGGTCAAACAGTGATGAGCCGGTGACGTACCACGAAGCCATAAGCCGGCCCGATGGTGACTCATGGCGGGCAGCTATGGAGGCTGAACTAAAAGTCTTCAACGAAATTAAGCTGTACGAGGAAGTGGATCAACCGCGCGATCGAAAGATTGTCGACTCCAAGTGGGTCTTCAAGATCAAACGTGGCCCCGATGGTGAGATTGAGCGGTACAAGGCCCGTTTAGTGGCAAAAGGGTACACACAGGAATATGGACTTGACTACACAGACACCTTCGCCCCCGTCACCAAACTCGCCACCATCCAGATACTCCTTGCACTCGCAGCTCAGCACAACCTAGAAATCCACCAGGTCAACATAAAATCGGCATTCCTAAACGGAAAACTAGACGAAGAGATCTACCTCCGCCCTCCTCCTGGTTACCACACCAATCGCTACAAGGTGTGGCGCTTACTACGCACACTTTATGGACTCAAGCAGGCATCAAAGGCTTGGTATGATGCATTACACGAACTATTCAAATCGCTGGGTTTTACACGAAGTGATGCTGACCACAGCCTATTCTACAAGCGTGAAAATGGCCAGCTAGTCGTCGTCGCCGTCTACGTTGATGACAAGCTCATTTTTTCAAAGGACCATGTGGCGATTGAGAAGTTCAAACGCAACCTGTCAGCCAAGTATGAGCTAACTGACCTAGGGGAAGTGCGCTGGATCCTCAGGATGGAAATAAAAAGAGACAGAAAGAAGGGGACGCTCACCGTTTCACAGGAGCGCTACATCAGGACCATCTTGCAGCGTTTCAGCATGGAAAGCAGTCGCCCTGTGACAACACCCATGGACACCAATAGCAAGTACCCGAAGTCGACGTAAAAAAGTACCAGAGTGCCCTGGGAGCACTGATGTACGCCATGCTCACTACGCAGCCCAACCTTGCCTTTGCAGTGGGTGTACTAAGCCGGCACGCCGCCATACCCGGAGAGATGCACTGGCAAGCCCTCAAGCGGGTATATCGTTATCTGCGCGGAACCTCGGGTGTTAGTCTCACCTATCAGAGATCTGCTACACTGAACCCCTTGGGCTACACAGATGCCGACTGGGCTGGGGACACGGACGACCGGAAGTCGATTTCAGGTTGCATCTTCACGCTGGTGAACAGCACCGTCACTTGGACCTCAAAAAAGCAGAGCTCCATCACTCTATCAACGACGGAGGCGGAATACATGGCGGGGACGGTGGCCGTGAAGGAGGCCGTGTGGTTGAGAATCTTATTTTCAGAACTGGAACCATCACTCACCAGAGTGACCATCAAGATCTTCATAGACAATCAATCCGCGATGTCGTTGGCAAAAAACACAGTGTTCCATGATCGGACAAAGCATATCGCCATCCGACATCACTTCATTCGTGAAAAGGTTAGAGAGGGAGAGATAGCACTCGAATACCTACCAATGAACATGCAAACCGCCGACATTATGATGAAGGCACTAAGCAGAGAGAAACACTGCCGCTTCATGGAAGGAATGGGTTTAACACAGTAAGAGCTGTCTTCGGCGAGTGGGTGTGTTGAAGCTACACGCATATTCCCTTTTTTCTCCTTTATTGCATTACCTCATTTTTCCCTTCTCTTCGAGAAGCTTACACCGAACACCCTTACATAGCCACATTCGTTATTCTAGTAGCGCAGAGTTCGTACCAGTGCACCTCAGTCTTCGTCCACACGAAACTAAGGTGAGACACTTTATACACATTCCTTAGATACAACGACTGATACCCTACTATCCAGTCTACTTCATTTGTTTAGGTTAGTACTCTAGGGGATCAGAAACCTCAGTCTTCGTCCACACGAAACTGAGTCTACTTCATTTGTTTAGTTGTTTAGTCGTTCAGATGAAAGTACTCACAGAAAAAATGATAGGCTAAATGGAGATATTTGAGGAGCAGAGGTTGGGATGAGGCACAAGCAAGGCAAAGAAGATGCTACATCAAGGCCACAGTGAAATTCACTTTAAACTAGGCATGGAGGCTCTCGGGAGGTGGGGTCATAGAGACTAATTATTACCTACAACAAAAATTGGTCTCAAAGACTATTATTGCTTCCGAAAAGTGCTGCCTGAGGTGATCCATTGAGTCAAGTTGAGTATTGTTCTAAATATAACCATCAATTCACTGCTCATTCATCCAAGTTTTTTTCATCATTCCCATGATTGCTACCCCACTATACCCCATCACTCCATTCATCTTATTCATTCATTTAAGTAATCATTCAGATATGACTTTTGATACCCAGGCCACCTTTTGCTCTTTGTTGACTGTAGGTACTTCTTTTTGGTATGCTTTTTTGTTGAACTCCTTGTGCTTTTTATGTGCAGGTCCTACTTATTTTTTGGTATGCTTTTTTTGTCATGCTGTATGTGCTTTTTTCATGTGGATACAACTTTTTAATTTAATCAATTTTGATTCCGGGCCCAAAAAAGCTGGTTAAAAGACCAAAAAAAGTCTAAAAAAGCCTGAAAAAGTGCGAGAAGAGCGGAAGGGATCTACTCTAAAAAGCACGCTCGTGCTTTTTTTCCAGTGGTGTGTCAAGGGGTAAAAAGTGCAGAAAAGCGTAAAAAAAGTACTTTGTGAATTTACTGATGTACGTAGTAAGCGGCCATAAATACATGGCATGCTGACCTATATATGCGGTTTGATTTGGATGGATACCCTATTTCAGCACAGAAGATTTATGAGGAAAACAAAACAAAGATAGCGAAGATGATTAGAAACACAGAAATAGCCAACAGCCTAACAATTAACCAGATAGCAAAGTAGATGGCCAGGGACCAAGTGGCATACCGGCTGGATGGGGTACCTAAGTGCGTTGTCATTCGTTGGTCGCGTTAGCGCCCAGTGTCCGACTCGCTTCTTGTGCGTATTTAATGTTCTGTGTCAAGTCAATGACCTCCTGATCGCCAGTGATATCCCAGAGCTTTGACGTCATGCGATTGCGAGCACACGTGAAAAGAAGAAAGCGTAGCCCATAATATGTCACAACCTCGTTACACAACTGAGTTTCCGTCAGTAATAGTGTAAGGAGACAAACTCCTTCATAGGGGAATCATCCAAAGATTCCGTGACAGCCAACATACCACTGACCCGCCCGCCCATGGCAAAGGCTACCGTATCCCTTATGCACTTCCCCTCTTGTTTGTCAGACTCTTTGTGGTCGTCGTATGTCAAGCGCGCAGTCTTTCCTGTGCGACAAAGGACGCTGAACGCGTTGTGTGCATTAGCGGTGTAGAGCACACGCCGAAGCGATGGAGGAGGTCATATCACAGCAGGGTTTTCAGAAGCCGGGGTGTGCGTTGGGAGGGTAAACGAAGATGGAGAAACTGCTACTACCTTTCCCGGAAAGCACGAGCAATTGCAAAAGTGACCTTGATGATAAGCCCTTGGAATTTTTTGCTCTTTTTGCTTGTCTTTTCAGACGCAGACGCACCATCCTCAGCCGCGTTGATAACAGGCGATTCAGAACTGCTTCTCGAACTTTCGGCGTCTTCTGTGCCAGAAGCTGCTACGGGCAACTGGGTTGCGATCGCGATCTCAAAAATACCACTACAGCTGTGGTGCCCGCATGGAATTTTTCGTCGGATTCTTCGCAGGGACAAGACATCTTTCTGTTGACGTCGGAGGGTGTGCACTCAGATGAATTCCTGAAATTTTATTATGTAAGCCATGCCATTGCTCAGCCGAATCAGCCTTTCTTCGCGTACCTGAATAATACTTTCAAGTGCAAAAAAGCACGGAAAAGTACGGAAAAGTACTTTGTGAATTTACTGATGCACTATTCAGTATCACGGTCGGTTTACGGGACCTAGGTAAGCCAGTGCACTTGAAATCATCTAACAGCCCTCATATCTCAAAGGAAATCGCAGTCTATTTAGTTGTTGCGTTTTCCAGCCGCCGCTCCGAGAGATATCCTGGTTGGACATGTTCCGACGTCGACTCTGCCCGCTTCTGCCACAAATCTCAAACCAGTGCACTCGGGCGATTTCAAAAGAGGCCGTCAAACCACGATCTGACTAAGAAGAATGCCATATTGCACCTTCGATAAGTAATAGGCTCATTATTAATCTCGTTCACCAGGTTGGTCAGCGTGCCTCTACATATAGTGTTGGCCATCGTACATCCGTTTCGATACCCAGTCTCATCGTTGTGCATTCTGATTAACCATGTCTACTATACAGCAGACGGCCACACTGTTCAAGCCCATCCGGGTCGGTCGAATGACTCTCCAGCATCGCGTCGTCCTCGCTCCTCTGACGCGTCTCCGAACGCATGCTTCGCACGTCCCCGGGCCGCAGCAACCGTCGTACTATGCTCAACGCGGTTCTACCCCAGGGACGCTACTCATTTCCGAGGGCACGTTAATCTCCCACGACGGGGGAGGATGGGATCACGTCCCAGGCATTTACACCGACGCGCAAATCGAGGCCTGGAAAAAGGTGACGCGATTCGTCCTTTATTTTAACTGATGCCGATCCGGGGCTGACGTGCGTGGTGACGTAGGTCACGGACGCGGTCCATGCCAAAGGATCGTACATCTTCGTCCAGATAGTTGCACTCGGCCGTGCTGCATCCATTGAGTCACTCGAGGAACAGGACCCGCCCTCGCTGTATGTTGGCCCGTCAGACGTGATTTTGACGGGAAAAACGAGGGCGCCACGTCCGTTGACCGAGGTCGAGATTAAGGAATATGTTGCCGCATTCGCAACAGCGGCGAGCAATGCCGTACGCAGAGCTGGTTTCGACGGGGTAGAGATTCATGCCGCGAACGGCTATCTCGTTGATCAATTCCTCCAGACGACGTCAAACACGCGTACGGACGGATATGGAGGAGACGAACATGGTCGGACCAGGTTCATCAGGGAGGTCGTCGACGCCGTCGTCAACGAGGTCGGCCAAGACCGCGTCGGTATTCGTATCAGCCCTTGGAGTACTTTTCAAGGTGAGTTGTTTGTCATGTTGACTAGTGGCATGCTCATCTGTGTGTGATTCAGATATGAAGATGCCGGATCCCCGGCCGACTTTCGCGTACCTCGCTACTGCTCTACGTGACAAGCACCCCAGGATGGCATATCTCCATGTAATCGAGCCCCGCGTGACTGGCTCAGTGGACAGAGCTGCAAACGAAGGGGAGGACAACGACTTTTTGCGGCAGATATGGAACGGATCGGATGGCGCCGAAGGGAGAGTGTTTATATCAGCCGGTGGTTATACCCGCGAGTCCGCATTACAAATTGCAGAGGACAAAGGAGGACTTATCGCCTTTGGACGATTGTACATTCCGAATGTGAGTCTGTGTTTCTCATTTTCCGACGTCCCTCATACTTATTTGCTGGACCTAATTCCTAGCCTGATCTCCCGCTGCGACTGCAGAAGAACTTGCCGCTAACAGCTGCGGACCGGTCGACGCATTACCTGCCAGGAAATTTGACGCCTCATGGATACAATGATTGGCCATTTTCAGACGGCCGCATAAGAGACGTAGATGAGCAGATTAATTACGACTAGTTATGCAAACGAGATAGTGGACACGCTGTATTCAACTAGACGTCAAAGTGTCATCAGTCACCCATTCATAGAAAGACCCCTGTAGAGTGTCACTCCTTGAGGTTAGGGTGGCATGTGGGATGAACCTATGAACCTTTCTAGAAGGTTCACAGACAGCAATCGATAGTCACATCGTTCATGCCAATTACTGCATGGACCACAGGTCCTGAACGAGTCGCAAAAGGTGCGCTGATGTTCGGATCAGATTGATCGATGTAGTGAGTCGTTTATCAGCTCAAGCGTTCATTATTGGGGGAAGGCCGGTCACCATTCGTCTGTGAAATGCGATGTATTTATGACAAATTGTCGATCGTAACGCCCGCCAGGACTAATCTATGCGTAAGACGATGGCTCGACCGAAAACCTATTCACCGTTTTTCGATATCCAATACATCTCTGCCTCTACTTGGTAAGCATGATCTGCGGCCATAAATATATGGCATGCTGCATCAACGTATGTGGTTTGATTTGAATGGATATCCCACTTCAGCATAGCAAATTTAAGAGGAAAACAAAACAAAGATTGCAAAGATGATTAGAAACACAGAAGTAGCTGACAACCTCACAATTAACCAGATAGTAAAGTAAATGGCCAGGGATCAAGCGGTTTACCGACTGGATGGAGTAGTATGCTTGAAGCGGACAACAAGAACAGTCACGTTGTCATTCGTTTGTCGCGTCAGTGCGTACCGAATCAGCATCTGACTTGCTTCTTGTGCATCTTCAATGTTCCGTATCAAGTCAATGGCCTCCTGATCTCCAGTGATATCCCAGAGCTTTAACATCATGAGATCGCGCGAGTACATGAAAAGAAGAAAGCATACCCCATCACATGCCAGAATCAAAAATTCATCCTCGTTACACAGCTGAGTTTCCGTGGTGTAAGGAAACCCAACAACAAACTCTTTCATAGAGGAATCACCCAAAGATCTCGTGACAGCCAGCACACCATTGACGCGTCCGCTCATGACAAAGCCTCCCGCATCCGTTATGCGCTTCGCCTCTTGTTTGTCAGACCCTTTGTGGTCGTATGTTAAGCGCACAGCCTTTCCTGCGCGACAAAGAACGCCACGCGCGTCGCCTGCGTTAGCAGTGTAAAGCACACGGCGAAGCGATGGAGGAGGTGATATAACAGGAGGGATTTCATGGGCCAGGGAGTGCGTTGGTGTGGTAGACGAAGATAAAGAATTGCCACTACCGCTAATGCTTTTCCAAGCACGAGCGAGGCGACTTGATGATACGCCCTTGGAATTCTTACTCTTTTTGCTCGTCTTGTCAGACCCAGATGCATCTTCAGCGGAGTCACTAGCAGGCGATTCAGAGCTGCTTCTCGAACTTTTGGCGTCTTCTGTACCAGAAGTTGCTATGGGCAGTTGGGTTGCGATCGGAGATGTGAGGAATGATTGCCGGCCGTCTGCATCTTCGACACGTAAAAATGCCATTACAGCTGTGCAGCCCGAATGAATTTTTCCGTCTGATTCTTCGCAGAGACGAGATATCTCTCTGTCGACGTTATGGAATGTTTCATTGAGGATGTCAGGGATTGTCGTTGACGATGACTTGCGTAACGAGTCGAGAAGGCACTGGGGCGGAAAGTATGGTTGGGTAGCGATAGAATGCGGCTGAAAAGCTCACCTCGTGAAAATGTTGGCCACACCATTCTGCGGCATGTTTTCCGGCATGGCCATCAAATACTGCGAAGAACCCTTGCCCTCGGACGCCTGCGAAATCGACGACGAAAGAGTGTGTATCTTCCATATATCTGCGTGTCCCCTTGTCCTCGGACACGCCAATCTGGAATGCTGTGTTTCCGACAGAGTGCTGATTTAGGATCTGGGATACGGACGATCAGATTAGCTGGCCTGGCGGGGCAAGAGACATACGCCGAACGTGTCGAGGCCATCTGCGGTTGTGATGGACTTTGAGCGTGCGTTTGGGGAGTCAGAGAAGCGGGGGGTGGCCATTTGGGATGGTGGAGATGAACAAGAAGAGATGCCCGGCCCCGAGCTCATTGTGGAGTCACGTGCCACACGATAGTGGGCATTGGGTATCTCCGACTGGACCACCTTTTCCTCCTCCCTCCGTCCACATTTTCGATATCCTCGAAACCTGTGGATGTCTCAGCAATCTGCCGCTGCAAAGCCTTCGCTGCAGGGGGTAAAGATTAAAGCAAGGAAAGGTGCAGTCAAAGCCCAAGCAAAGCACGAACCATCGGGCAAGCGTCCCACATTGTCCACAGCACCCATCCACGCTCATCTCCGCCTCCAGTCTTCAGAGACCAACTTTACAAACATCTTGAAACTGTTCCAGAAAACGATTTTGATTCCTTTGCCGCAAAGCTCGTACAGGCTGGATCCACACTCGAATTCCTGAAATATGCAGACCCTCTATTTGAAATCATCCTCGTCGGCGGTCTCATCCAACCCGGCGGCTCCTACGTTGATGATGGTGCACCAATATCGCCCTTCACCATCTTTAATGCACAGGACCCTGCATCGGTCGACGACCTGAAGAAATATGTAGAAGTCCTCAACAAACTCGTCAGAAGGTATGTTAACCGTACCATATGTCTGATGGTTCCTGTGCCTCATTTTTCTTAGATATAAATATCTTCAGAAACCTCTCGAGGAGCAAACCCTCCCCAGTCTCCTTCAATACATTGGTCGCTGGTCCTCGGAGCAGCGCGACAAGCTTGCTATTACCATCGGTCTCCTTCTCTCTCAGGGCATCGCTGGAACCGCTTGTCTACAGAGTCTTACAAAGGACCAGCTTGTCAAGAATGGTTCGTGGCTCATTCCTTCTCGCCCAATGGGTTTAATCACGCGACCATTCTTCCAGACGCATCTGTCACTGTCCTTGCCATTATATTCCGTGCTTTCCTTACCGATCAGTCAATGGATCACCTCGCTGTCGCTCTCAGGCGCGGAAATATCAAGGATCTTCTTCTCTTTTTCCCCCCAAATCGCCGGGACGCCAAAATTCTGGATGAATTCTTTAGAAAGGAAGGTCTACCCCAGGTAGCAGAATGGTACACGAAAAAGCAGTATGCCCTAGCAAAGGAAGGGATCGTAGCTGAACTAAAAAGTCTTTATGGGCACGAGGAGTCTGCGGAGACCGTAAGTGTGCATCAGGTGACAGGACGATTGACTGATTGCGTGGGTTAGATTATCTCGGCGATACAAACTAAACTGGAAGAGCAATCACTCCCCGATACAGATTTAATTCAGTGTATGTGGCAAGGCCTCATGGCTTCCATAGATTGGAATGCGCGGCCAGATCAGATAGAAGGCTTAGCATTGCGTGAAGTAGCGGTATGTGCCATACCTCGACGTGAAGTTCGCCATCATGCCACCAGCTGACTGTTATACATCGGATAGAAATTCTCCCCTGTTCTCGAGGCATTTTGCAAAGGGCCAAAGGTCGAAGTTGCCTTGATCAATCAAGTTCAGGTGCATTGCTACGAAGACACGCGTATTATGAAGGCGTTCCCCCAAATTCTCAAGGTACATACTTATTACCGTGCAGGCTGTCGGTTCTCATCTCCACCTGTAGGTCTTGTACAACAAGGATTGCATCTCGGACCAGGCCATCATCTATTGGTACCAGAAAGGATCCAAGCCTCAAGGGCGACAGCACTTCCTCAAGAGTGCCGAGGCTCTCGTCAAGGTATGATACTATTACTATCTCCTTTTTACATTCAAGATCATACTGACAATTGCAGTTCCTTCAAGAACAAGAAAGCGACGAAGATGAATGAGCGTCTCATCGTTGGTACTCTATCGTGTACCTATTATATTATTAGAATCGCACCCAGAGAAGTGTTTCTCGTTTTATTGAAATCACCCAGCAACTATGGTTTGTCAGGTATCAACATGTCTGAGGTAAGTAAGGGCACGAACAATCTATACGTTCATTAGAAATTACACGGTCAGAATTCAATACAACAAATATATAGCACGCTCTCGAGAAATTTGAAATATCAGAGTGTCAATGCAAACAGAAGGGATCAGAAACAGGGACCATCCGGTGGCCAGCGATCATGCAGCGTAGGCAAACTTCCAGAGGTGCCTTTGTACATAGATAGGGAGTCACAGGAAAAAGATCGTCAACCCTACTCGTACAAAAGTCAGACAAGGGTGAGGATAATCACCAAGCTTCCGGCGCGGGTGCAAAGTCCCCGGCCCAACCATTCGTGCCATACATGTTCAAAAAGACACCGTCAGAACCGTTGATAGGGAGGCCAAGGTCCGTTAGGCTCTAAATAAGGGCGTGAGAAAATTGTATTTATGCAAACACCAAAGGCGCACTTCCTCCTGTATCCAAAGTGGGATCGTGGAGGGGTTGAACATACCACGACCTGGCCAGGAGAAACCCAGCTCTTCCATCGTCAACGGAGGTGGGCCTATAGCATGAGTGCCAACGTATGGGCCAACCATACCCTCCGGCAGTGATGGGGGAGGTAAATTCTGCATCGGTGCAGCAATTCCGGAATGCATGCCTACTTTGCGGCGGAGGTTTGCAAGCATGATTCGCAAGGTGAGAGCATAACTGGGCGCTCTATGCGTGAGAGGTACGTCGGCAAAAAAAACAAACGTTTAAAGCTGACCGTTCTGCCGCTACATCAGACAGTAATTGGGCCAGCTGTTCGACCTGATTCATAATCATAGCCAGGTCTAGTTCTGTAGGGAAGAGATTTGCCATTTTAAGCAAAAATAAGCCAGAGAAAGCCAAAGTGACAAGACTGTCGTGCACAGCATAACGGAGTGCAGCACTGAAATAGAATTGGATCAGGGCCTGTAAACGTCAAGATCGCTCGAGCGAATATTACATACCGATACGCAGTGGAGTCTAGAAAGGTAGACAAACAATTAAATGCAGCATCTTTGGCTTGGAAAGCCAACTCGCGCTGCTCGAATGGCATCTTGTCCCATGATACCCCACGCAGTGCAACGCAAACTAGCCAGAGCTTCGCGTAATGAAGTTCCCCAACGAGAATCTTGCGGAGCAAAGATTCGTCATCCATCGCCTGGCCTAGAGGTGCATGTAAGCAAAGTACCAGGGCGCGGGAAAAAGTTCTAACAATGCAGTTCGTCGCAATCTGCCCACCACTTATCTAGGGCAATGTTGGCCCTACGGATGAATGCAAGTGTGTTATGGTTGACTTGCCCATTCAACGATGCGAGATTCTCGTGTATTTGGGCTATATAGAGTAATGTTATGCAAAGCAACTCGAAATATATAACAGAACAAACTTTTCTGAGCAACCAATTCAACCAGCGAGATTAGGCGAACATCGGTTGGCGATGCCATGGGGTGTGTAAGCAAAACGCGACAATGCCTGATAGAACCTTCATCTCGTAGAACGATGGGCCGGCCAGTCCCAAGACTCATTCTACATTATAGCCATGAGACTGCAGAAATTTCGGAACACCGAGGCACTTACTGATGGTCGAACCAGTAAAGGCACAACCAAATCCGGGCAGACACAACTAAATCATCGTCTAGTCGAGCTCCACAGCGTCGAACACATGTCACGCACCAAGATCCCGTTCTTCGTCTTCCGAACGTTGCTTTCCGGGCTCATCGGCGAGTTTTTCTAGTGCGCGGTGTAAACCGAGATCTAATGCCATGCGCATCGCATGGCCACTCGGGAGCCATCCGCTCGTACTCCAGGCGGCAAGAAGTAACATCCCTACAAAACCGCAGTGTAGACAAAATACCACGAACGTGATTTACTTACCCATCACTGCCTCTTTCCTTACCACGGGACCAAACAGTGATGATCTAGCAATTCCCTGCGCCTCCTCCAAGCATTTGTAAAATGTATTGCTGAGAGGCGCATTCCCACTACGAATTTTAGAAGCAATGGCGAGAACAGCATCAAAAGTCCATGGTGTACGTTCCATTAGGCTTTCAAACGTATCGTAACTGGGATCAAAAAGTGGAATAAAAAGATGGCAGCCAGCAAAGAAGCTGGGTGAAATCAACAAGCTAGAGCGTGCCTAGCCAAGGAGGGCTTACATGTGGTAAAGCTCTCTAGCTTCGGTTTCAGAAACAAGCCCCTGGGGAATAGAGTAGGTTGCATAAATATCTAGAAGAACCCACGAAAAAAAGAAGCGCACCTTCTCGATGACGTGTGGAAATGCATTCCTTGGAATCGGTTCTACTCGTTGCCGTTTCTTGACACTAGAACAAGTTAATAGAAACAGACGAGTAGTGGGAAGAAGACCTACATGGGAGAAGCAGTAGACGATGCCGCCGCCGCCTCTGCAGCTGCATTGGCCAATCCTTGAAGAGCCTCAATGGGAGCATTAATTGTGGCACGTGGGAGTGCATCGTCAGATTCATCTTCTGATGATGCTGCAGAGTCTGGGACAATTCCATATGTGGCGTACTTATGTGGCTGTACGCACAGTTCAATGCTGTAAACTTTTGTAATGGCCAAATTATTTATACATACTGGGGGAGCAAAGCCAGGGAGAGGAGGGAAACTTGACGAGGGAACAGATTAAACATTATTGCGGACGCGGAAGTCGCCCGACGTACCGACTTGAACCATCGTGACGAGGTCCTTGTTCGTGTTGTGTAGAATAACCAAGTTGGTGGTTAGACTGGCCTTGACTTTGCACCGCAGCCAGGATGCGGTCCAACGAGGACTGCATCCCGATCATCTGACTTTGCATGACCTAGGATACATGTCACCTCAACTGAGGGCCACGACAGATACATTTTGCCAATTACCAAATATTGGCCCTCAAGACGCGACAGGCGCCTATTTCGACTATTGTCAGAGAGGAGGTATCCTTTGAACAATATGAGCATACTCCACGCTGGCGGTAGACATCGGCTGGACGTTTTTCTTCTCTGGCTTCTCGAAGACGCATAGGGTACCGCTCAGCTGACATCGACGACAAGGTGCCTTTCCGCGATGATGCCGGGCCGGGGCGGGAGGACGGGCCAGTGAGTTGATAGCGGGACGATAAGGGGCCGCGGAGGAGCTCACCTCGCCCTCACACCTGTTTTTACCTTTTCTGCAAGCAGTGCAGGCTCGTGCACCGCGCTTTGGTATGTGTGCGGGAGGATGGGACGACGGGGGATGAGAGGATGCGTCCGCGGGGGACGGCTGCGCACTGCTGTTGATTGGGATAGTGCTATTCGTGCGACGACGCTTGGAGGGTATGTCGGAGTTGTTCGAGGTTGTAGCGGTCGGGGACAGGGACATGGTGAAGGGTTTTGTCAAGAGACACCGGTTTCAGGAGGTGGACATCTCCCCCGAGAGTGTTCAACACGTGAGAACCTCTAAAGACATCCATCACAACGTAAGCTCATCAGCACTTTGTGGATGCTGTCTCATCGACATCCCTTGCACCAGCTGTCCACTGGCACCCGTCGCCGCAGACATGGACTTTCCTTAGGTCTAACCCTCCCACAACGCCGTCTTTCGTCCCTTGGCGCTTGCTTATGGCAATCCTATAACTTGCCTCTCTCTCTCTGCGGCGGCCTCACAGGCTGCAGCATTGAAGTCCGGGGTTGGCCAGAACGGCTCCCCGGTCTGGCGCCGCAATCCCCCGCATGTCAACCGGATCTATATGCTGTGTTAGATGCGGCGCATTGTATTCCCTCGGACTTCCCAGGCGCCAGAACCCTCGGGGTAAACTACACCTGGGCCGCAAGCTCCCTGAAGTGTGGTGCTCACGTACAAAATTTGTACCACGAGAAGTATGCCTTCAGCCCTGAGCGGATCATTAATCAACGGTTGAAACATGCTTCCGATTTGTCGTCCAGGCCGTGTAAAGGCGAGTATCTTGAATACCGTGCTGCTACCTGTTCCGGAAACATCCAATTGGCGACCATCCCATAGTTCAGGACCTCACATGAGGTTCCTCTGCAGAATTCCTCATGCGTTGTGGTTGGGGAACCCACTAATCTCGTGCTGTAGGCCATTGCGTCTGTACAATTCCCCCGGGACGTGGCACGGCGGCAAGTACCCTGGCGACAATTCCACCCATTCTAACTCCTTTTCTGAACGGATTGTGCCTCTACTATCGGTGGTAGGTAGTTAGTGAAAAACTTTCACCTCGGATGTTGAACCCAGCCTCGAGAGCTTCGGCTGATCTCCAGCTGGCCCGTCTCAACGGTTCAGACGGTGGTAACTGATAGTCAGGTTGAGAACGGAATAATATGATGACTCGGATTAGCTAGTGATGAGGCCGTCTTCAAGAAGCATACTAACACTACCGCATAGCTGCGCGTATCTAGGGTTCAGATATCACAGATCGGTGAATAACTTACATATATATGTTGAACGTCAGTTCAAACCTCAATTAGCATCATTTAACCGATACATCTAGACTCTGCCCAGATGTATTTTGAACGTAAAGTGCCGCTCATTGGGTGTTGTTAACGAGAATGGCAAAAATAATACGAGCTACATATAGTGATATGACGTCCAAACACAATTCAGTGAAGATGGGGTGCAATCATTATTGGGAATAGCGCATTGTGTGACGGAAATTTGAAGCATGAGGCCTCGGCGAAGATATTCCTTTATTCCAACTTCGCTTCACCGAGGGGACGCCGGTGGCGATGCCTCCCATTCTATTGGAACTTCATCCTCCTCAATGGGCTGAGTGTCGTCAGTGATAAACTTTTCAGCGTCTTGGGTCTCTACCAGAGTAGCGGGTTCCGAGGGAGGGGGCATGTCTGATATATCCACTTCTCCAACTTGAGGAACTTGCACCGATCCCCCAGCTTCAGTTGCTCCTGTCATTTGATGCCCCTTCTTTTCGGGATGTGGTTTTGAAGGAAGCCCGAAAAGGGTTGTTTGTCTGGGCATATCCTTCTTTTCCTTGTCTTTTCCTTTCCTGTTTGCGACCCCTGATGCCAGTAACGTGAGGCATGAGTAAGGAAGTTCAAGTAAGGACCTTACGTTGTTTGCTTTGGTCAACCTCAACAGCTTCGACTTTGTTGAAAAAGCTCTCGCTCTTTTGGATCGGTTTGGCAAGCTCGGGTTTTCGTGCGAAAGGATTTTTCTTCGTCTCACCCACCGGTTTACGGACAAATGGATTATCACCTAAATATCATGAGTCTGGTCCTGATAGTTCTTTAACGATGCTCACGCTTGGGAGAGGATATACTTGCGTCCGTCCCGATGACTGCCCGCCGTTTGGTTTCTGTATCGAGTCCATTTGATATACCGTCATCGTCCGCTTCATCTCTCTTTCTTTTGCCTTCAGGGGAATTGGCGCGTGTAGCTGTTGGTCGTACGCTGGATAATCGAACAGGTGCGTTCGAGCTAGTGAATTCTGAGTGCTCAACCATGCCAGCTGAGCGCACTAATCCCGGTCTCTCTATCTTTGGAGGAGGGCCAAAATTTTGCAGTAGCCTCGGTCGTTCCATGTACGTGTCTTCCCATTCAATCCGTTGCCTCCGTTCCCTTGCTTCCTCCGCTGGATTTGGTCGATCCTCACGCCATCGCTTGATTGTTTCGATCTTTTCTTGAAGACCTATCAGCTTATAGAATCCTGCCAGTTGGCTGGCAGCAGCTATGGAGTGTGTAAAGTGTAATTGCTTCACCAACTCCAGAACACGAGGCGCTTTATCCGCTTTGCAGGCAATTTGAATGAGTTTGATAATCGATTTGTCGAGTTCGATTTCTCGCTTATCCAGCTCAGGTGAGGTCAGCTCATCACCCAAAGCATCACGGGCCAGATTAATGTGTATACGTTCC
>JBBPKM010000221.1:0-18324 GCA_038089255.1 Austroboletus rostrupii
CTGATAGGATATCCAGTCATTCCCAAAATCACCTTGCCCTGGAGGTTAAGTCTTCTAAGGGCTACACTCCACCCTACCTGGGTGAAGTGTAACACACAACCTGACATGTGATTGAAACTTAATAGAAGCAGGTGATGTTATGATTTATCCTTAGTTCCTGTTTCTTTCTCTAATATGTCTATATCTGGACTTATATTTCCTTTCACAATAGTCACTCATGTATCCTTGCAACTATTGTACCAGTACTCCGGCTCTTTCATACTTACTCATGGCCTCTTACTCATTGCCCTCCACTGACTGATACATCAGTTAGTGCTTACTCATATACTCTTACTTTCCATTTCTTCTTTTGTACTATATGAGCCTGCCCTCAAGTTCTCCCTTATGTATATAAACCCCTCAATGGATTCTCTGTACTTTAGCTTAGTCTTCCCTTGTATTCTTCCGAATACATCCTCTCTTCATGCTAGCTTCTAGGCATGCTCTTTTGCCTAGTCTTCTAGTCAACTAGTCTCTGTCCTACTATTGAGTGGATGCTATCTTGAATCATCTCAAACCCTTCACCCATGGGTATCTCATTAAACTTGGTTCTTACTTTACAAGGGCTATGCTCCTATCTATCCAGTCGAAGTGTAATAGGTGAATTTACCTGAAGTCAGTGGCTTTGGCTAATGCAAGTTAAGTCACAGCTGAACAGAGCCTAAGAGTCTGTTCAATATGGACTTTACCTCACATGTGAATGCTAGCTGACCTTGGCAACTTTGGCTAATATGATGCCACACTGAGGTTAGAGATCCCTGTTTCTGTCACCCTGACAATAGGAATGTGAACTTTCAGCTTCAGCTAATAATTGAATAGCATTTGCCCCCCCCTTCATACATTGCTATGCTGCATGCAATTCACCCAGAACAGTGCCAGTATGTCCTCAAGTATGTTTTCCTCTTAATTAGCATCATTGTCTGCATCCTGGATATTACACTTCACCCAGGTAGGGTGGAGTGTAGCTCTCAGGAGACTTGACCTCCAGGGCAAGATGAGTTCAGAAGGATCTGGATATCCTATTAACACACTTGCATGAATAGGATCAAGGTGAAAAGAGTAAAGTCCAATGAAGGACTCATCAAGGATGTACACCATACAGCTATGCCAGGATACTGGTGATACAAGAGGAGTTGGAGATGACCTCAGGGAGCTGGGATCAAGGCTGAAGATCAAGCCTATGATTAAGGAAGACTAAAATTAAGATACATGGATGTACATTTAGGTCTTATATACTATTGGACAATATCCAAAAAAGGAGATGAAGAGGACTGAGTCAGAGATAACAAGAATAGATAAGATAAAAATGAGTCAGAGATAAGTCAGATAGAAGGTCCAGGATGAAGAGGAATTATAGATTGGATCAGAGAAGCAAGATAAAAAAAAGATCTAGATGTATAGCCATAAGGGCAGAAGGAGGGAAAGCAAAGATCAAGAAGAAAGGCTGAGAAAGGGAACTCAGCTATAAATACACCCATATAGGGGATGACTAGGAGACAGGAAATTGAAGAAGAATGTCAGTGGTACAAGGATCAAGAAGAAAACAGAAATATCAAGGAAACAGATAGGAGGAGATAAGGAGCATCAAGGAGATGTGACAAGACTTGCTGTTGGAGCAAGCGGAGTCAAGTGACTAGAAAGGCATCATCAAGATGCACCAAGGTCCAAAGAAACATCTGATAAGGATCAGATATGACAAGGATAAGATCTATTGAAAATCTAGGATACTAGGAGGTAGACTAGAAGTTCCTGTATAAGAAGGGCACAGAAAAGCACATGGATCATCATAAGAAGATGTCCAGGGTCAAAGGCAAGCATTGGCTGATAAGCCAGATGTGCAGCAAGAAGGTTCCTGATCATATGGAAGATAATCAAGAAGCAGGAGGAGGTTCTGATGATCAATCAGTGATATCTTGGCAAAGTACTGTGACTTTTGATGAGGCAGTGACAAAAGTGAGTCAGGAATGTTTGGAGAGGTCTAGAGAACAATTGGGGACCACACAGAGAGTGCCAGAGAGAATACAGAGAACTAGGAGAAGTTCTAAAGGCAGAAGAAGTTCTGGGTACAGGGGAAGTGGAGACATATCAGGGATGGTTCTGATGGGTTGGAGAAATGTCTGGGAGAGTTCTGGAAGTGGTTTGGGTGTGACTGATCAAAAGGAACACATGGCAGAAAGCCATATATAACAGGTACAAGGAGGAGACATATCTGGAAGGTGCCAGATATGGATCAGGGAGCTTTGAGGTGGTAAGAAAGACTAGAGGGGACTAAGGAGCATCCAGGAGAATGCCTGGAGCGACGAAGGACAATTGTTCTTGATGCTTTTGAGAAAATCAAGAGGTTCTGGTTGGATCCAGAATCAGGAGATAATTTGAAAGTTCTGGTACAGTCTGGTTAAGCATGATCTCAATAAAAAGGACATATCAGGATATGCCCAAGGGCACACAGAGGTGTTAGGGACTTGTCTGGATGTTGGCAGGAGAGCCAGAGGATTCTGGTGAACATTTAATGGAGATTAGATGTGATCTGAATAGCTTAGCCTTGGATAAAGCTGAAGTGGTCTGAGATGTGGCCAGGTGGTCTAGTTGACTGTGTGTGGATCGAGTAGGCATCCAGTAGGCACAGTGGACAGGTTGGGGACTTCTAGGAGTAGCCAGAAGCCAGATATAGGTTCAGAAGGAGACTTTGATCTAATTGTAAGCCAGATCAGGGAGAAGTGGTCAAGGAGGAGCATCAGTGGAGGCTAATGCAACTAGATACAAGGGAGATCTTTGAGAATAGGATCCAAGGAAGATCTGGAGACCTGGGAGTGCTTCTAGGAGGCCAGATGGGTGACTGGATGAGAAGATTATGTGAACTTAATGAAAAGGACATGATCTAGGGAGATCAGGGATGGCCAGATGGATGGTATAGAAGCTTAGGGAACTGGAAGAGCACTCAGAGGATGCTGAATGCGAACCATGAGAGAGTGATCAAGTTGTGATCCTGATCCAAGGATAGGAGAAGGCTGGATGGCTAATAGAGAGCAACTGGTAGGGGACATCCAGGGACAACCTAGAAATGGCTCAGAAGAGCCCAGGAAAGGCCTAGAGGATGCCAGGAGCATACAGGGGCGGAGAGATCTCTGGTAGAAAGAGCAGAAGATGGCTAATCTAGGAAAAAGTATAGTGGGTTTCCTAAGGCAGGGACAAGTTGTAATACTGGGTGCCATCATGTCATTGCTTTGCAAACCAGCATGAAAAGATCCACAGCTGTGCCATACATTGATCTCATCTAGAGAAGAATGGGTACTAGAGCTAACAGGTCATCTGAAGTGCATTTGGACTAAGCTAGAGATATATCATGATGCATTTCTGGAGCTCATGTCAGTCCTCAGAATCCATGGACATGCAGACTCAAAATCTGTCACTTTGGAAGAACAAGTAACCATTTTTCTCTACATGTTCATTACAGGCCTCCTAGTTTGCCATGTTGGTAAATGTTTTCAATATTCAAATGATACCATATTCTGGTAAGTAACTGATTTTGATTTCTATCATGCTAATAAATTCAATAGTTACTTCTGCAAAATAAACAACATCCTTGCAAGTGCAGTGTTTTATACAGCTTATGTCAAGCCCTCTAATGGAGGAATGGTACCTTTTTATATTCAAAACAGTGTGAAATTCTGGCTCTACTTCAAGGATGCTTTTGGTGCAATCAACAGCAGCCACATCATAACAAAACCATCTGCAGGTTCATGCTTCACTTTCCAGAATTTCAATGGTGTTGTTTCTCAAAACTGTATATTCACATGTGACTTTGACATGCTGTTTATGTATACAGTGACCTCAAAAATCCTTTTCATGTTGGTCTAAATTATGGTGTGTGAAACATATCACTTGATAATGTGGGAATTTTGGTTAGCTTTGGTGGAGTTATAAATAGTACATACTATTGGCTATAAAATCGCCCCATTAATCATGTGATTTAGTTTACACACTATGGAGATATGATTGATTCAAAATAGTAATATCATGGAAAGAGTTTTTGAGCTTTTGAATTGATGACTAGAATCTCACTCAAATTATAGGATAACTGTTATTGTTTGTTAATATACACAAACAAACATATATAATTAGCATATCTGAGTTTAAAAAAGTTCCCCCACACTTGTTGATTCTCTATTGCTATCATGGTCAGATCTCTCTCTCTTACTCAACAAAACGCCATTTTCTCCCTGCTTGATGCTGGCCATTCTAGTGAAGCCATTGCCAAGCAAACTGGTGTCAGCTCTTCTGCTATATCCAAACTGCACTCCAAAGAGTGTTCTGCTCTTTCTAAGGCTATAGGAGGCCATTCTTTCAAGCTTTCCCTTATCAATATTCGGCATGCTTAGTATCTTATTACCTCTGGAAAGGCTGAAAATGCTGTCCAAGTGACCAAAAAATTTACCAACATTATCAACCAACCACTTTCTGCCAGTACAGTTCATTTTCATTTGAAGAAAGCTGGTATAAAAGCTATGGTCAAGTCCAAACAACCTCTTCTTGTTAAGGTACAAGAAAACAAGCTTTTATGGCTATATTTATATATCAACATTGTTACAACTCTATTTTTCCCCTATTTTCTTCTATTTTTCCTAAATTTATACACAGACATTCAAAGGACTGAGACACTTGTTGCTATTTGCTTCTCTAATTGCTTACTTAATCAGGGTTATTCCCAAGGGAATCCCCTCTTATGCTTTTTACCTAGATCCATCTCTTATATATCCATATGGGGGTTAGATCACCTCATGGTATGCTTCTTTCCTTCCCTTCCATTACTATGCTTCTAAGAACACCTCATGCTTATGCTTCTCTTCTTTATGATAGAACCATGCCTCATGTTTTCCTCATGTTCTTATCTATGACTCACAGACAGTTATTTATGCCATTGGCCAATCTTAGATACGGACCAAACATGTACATACTTTAGAATAGTATATAAAACCCCAGGACAACAAGACTGGCTCTCCAATTCTGAAGTTTTGGAGATTTCCCTCTAAGCATAGTTTCTTTTCTCCACAAGAGTTTCTAAGTCATTGAAACCAAAAGCTTTATCCTTTATCTTATAGGACCTCCAATAGGCCCTTAAAATTGAGGTGTTTCAAACATAACAAGTGGCCTCGATGGTCTTTATTTTTCATTTTTACAACTTGTCTTGCCAGGTTGTAAGATCTTATCTAATCTTATCTTATTAGGGGATCTTATCTTATCTCCCCTGTCTATCTTATCAAAGGATCACTGGCATGATCACAAAGTCATATGATCAGGGAAGGTCCTGAACCCTATTTATGCAAGTCACATCAGTCACAGAATGGCTGTTCCTCAAAGGGTCTAGGCTTGCCTGACCAAGTCCTTATGGCATGGCTGTGCCTGCCTCATGTCTTATCTATTTTCAGAGTCATAACATGATTTGGAATCTTGTTTCCTGACTCAGGGTCTTTATCTATGAGTCACAAGGACTCACCCTTATCTATGACTCACATGGAGTCACTTTATCTATGCCTCATGGTTGCAGCATGCTGCCATATCATGCAGGTGTCTCATGGTATTTATTTTAGAAGCATGGGATTCCCTTCCACTGCAAGGCTGTATATGAAAACATGCAGCAGCAGCATGGATCAAGGGTCCTATTTGATATTTATCTTTAAATCTACTATACTGGCATGTGGTAATCTTATAACCACAGCCTTGAAGGCTATGTCTTATCTATACTTTTTATTTGTCATGACAACATGCTTTGATAGCATGGTATGCTTCTTATGATTCTTTATGACTTAATCTATTTTTTAAATTCTTAGAGTATTTCTATTGGACGATAAAGGACTTTTATTTAAGTAGTGTATATTATATCTTAGATCCCATATACATATGTATACATAGTTCTTTCGTATATAAACCTCCAGGGTGACAGGACTGGATCCCTAGTCTTGAAGTCCTGGATCTTCCCTCCAAAGTTTAGGGATTTCCATTCCCACTGCAAGTCCTCTCTAAGTCCTTGAGCTAGCCAGGTAGCCAACCCTAGGTAGCAAGGCCAGGTGTTCAAGACTCCACCTGCAAGGTATCTATTAAAGATAAGCCCTTGGTGCCAAAGCCCAAGGTGACACTCTAGAAGACATTGAAGACCTACTTCATTCCGATGTTTAGGCCTTAGTAGTTGAAGTGTTTCATTTTTCCCTACTAGGCATTGCAAGGCTCACTTGGATTTTGCTCATGCCCATAAAGATTAGACTGTAGAGGATTGGAAGAAGGTAATATGGTCTGATAAGACCAAAATCAATTGCCTAGGATCAGATGGGTGCAAATGGGCTCAGAAAAAGGCAAATGAAGGACTTAGTAACAGGCTGGTAGATGAAATTTTTAAATTTGAAGGAGGTTCTTTGATGATGTGGGGCTGTATGACTTGGGATGGGGTTGGCTTTGCTACTAAGATTAATGGAAGGATGGATGGGGACCTCTACCTTCAGATTTTGAAGGATGAACTTCAGCAAACCCTGGAGTATTATGGTCTTTTTTCTCCTAATACCATCTTTTAACAAAACAATGATCTCAAGCATATCTGCAAAAAGGTCAAGGAGTGGCTAGAGGAGCAGGAATTCAAGACTATGGTTTGGCCTGCACAGTCTCCTGACCTGAATCCTATTGAACATCTCTGGGGTTGGCTAAAAAGAAGACTTGTAGAGCATGAAAACCCTTCTAATAGAATCCATGAATTATGAGAAAGAGTTCAAGTGGAATGGGATAGGATATCAGTTGAGGAATGCAGGAAATTGATTGAGAACATGCCTAGGAAGGTTCATGCAGTGCTCAAAGCAAAATGGGGCTATACCAAGTACTGAAAATACCCAAATATCTTGTTTGATGCAAAAGCTCAAAAACCCTTTCTATGATATTACTGTTTTGAATCAATCATATCTCCATAGTGTGCAAACCAAATCACATGATCTGCAGGGCGATTTTATAGCCAAGAGTATGTACTATTTATAACTCCACCAAAGATAACCGAAATTCCCACACTATCACGTGATATGCTTTACACACCACAATTTAGGCCAATATGAAAAGAGTTTTTGAGGTCACTGTATTATGCATAGACTGAGCTTTTGCTCAAAAATACCAGCTTCCTAGAATCTGACTTCCTTAATCTGTTGCCATTCATAATGTGGATGCCTCTACTAACAAAAATAAACTAATCAAGTTCAAAATCTCTCTCTTTGTAAACATAAACAGCTATGTACAAAAAGTTAAGTTCTATCTCATGAACTGCAGCAAGAAAACTGCCATTCTTGGATTTTCCTGGCTTACTGTCATAAACTCTACTATTAACTGGGGGAAGAAAATTCTAAACATCCCTGCATCCTTAAACCAATCTGCAGACCTTGTTGCTACTTACAAACAAGAAAAACAATGAAGAAAAGGACTCTACAATCTACAATGCCCTGATTACTTCACACCTCCTTGACAACATATCAATGTGGATGCCTTAGTTGATGAACATCTCTTCAAATATCTTGACAGAACAGAAGATGATGTCATTTGTGCCAATATTACCCTTGCTTATGGCATGGCTTATTTCAAATCCCTTTGCATGTTATCTAGAACAGTCTTAGCCAATAGGTGCTTTATCCTGAACCCTGCTCTCACCTGTGCTGCCCTTACTACCTCCACCAACTTAGCCATCAATGCTAAAAAGAAGAAAATTGCTCTTCCAGAGCAATACAAGGACTATGCAGATATTTTCTCCAATAAGGATACTCTTCTTTTTCTGTTTTGAGATTAAGATCATGAAATCAATCTCATTGAATCCTTTGTATCAAAAATAGGCAAACCATATCCTCTCACTATGAACAAAAGAAAGGCACAAGACGAATTTCTAGATAAAAACCTCAAATCTGAAAAGATATGTATTTCCATCTCACTCCAAGCCACTCCTTTTTTTTTATCAAGAAAAAGAATGACAAACTCCAGCCTGTCCAAGACTGCCACTATTTAAATGACCACACCATTTATAATGCATATCCACTTCTTCTCATCTCCAACCTCCTTGACAAGCTAAAAGATGCCAAGATTTTTACTAAATTCGATTCTTGCTAGGGCTATAACAACATCCATATCAAAGAAAGCCATCAATGGAAGGCAGCCTTTATTACACATAGAGAGCTCTTTGAACCTGTCATCATGCCCTTTGGTCTGAAGAATGCACCTGCCACCTTTCAGCATTTTATGAATAAGAAATTTTATATTCTGATCCAGTTACTATAGAAGAAATTGCTACCCTCTTCTTTCATAAAGTTTACAAATGGTTTGGACTATATATCAAGATCATCTCCAACTATGGTCCACAATTTGCCTCCACATTTTCCAAAAAACTGGGAAAACTCTTCAACTACAACATGGCTTTATCCTCCATCTATCACCCTTAGACAGATGGAGAAACAGAATGAATCAATCAAAAAAATTAAAACATATCTTTGCATTATCTGTGGAAACTCTCCTAAAACCTAGGCAGATCATATTACCATAGCAGGGTTTATTCGCAACCATTGCCCTCACTCCATTACAGGCCAATCTCCATTTTATCTCATGATAGGATACAAAATCATTGCCCTCTCCTTGATCATACAACTCTCAGGTCTTTCTACAGTAGAAAGTTGTCTCAAAACTCTTATTGCCACCAAAGAAGAAGCCCTGGCAGCACATGAACTTGCCAGACAAACAATGGCTGCACATTCTTGACAAAGCTTTATCCCATTTGTCAAAGGGGATAAGGTTTGGTTAAAAGCATGCAATCTGAAAAATCTTATTACCAATCTGAAAATTGCTCCAAAATGCAAAAACCTATTCACCATTATATAGATCCTATCTTCTATCTTCTATCACCTCCAACTCCCAACCTCATGGAAGATTTATAATATCTTTCATGCATCTCTTCTTACCAAATACAAAAAAAATGATATCTATGGCAAGAACTTCTCTATGCCACCCCTTGACCTTATTGAAGGCAAAGAAGAATAGAAAATAGAAAAGATCATATGGCATTATAGAACCCCACAATTCTATTTCTATCTGATTCAATGGAAAAAATACATGGCTGAAGAAAACTCCTGAATTCCAAAATGGAATTTCAAAAATGCAAAATACACCCTCCTCACATATAAGAAACTCCACCCCTTTGCCTTCTCTTCTCAATGCACTTGAACCATCATCTGCAACACCACTACAATATCCTTGCCCACCAACAACACTGTTTCTATTTTCTCTATTTCCTCTCTTCCCATCTCTATTGTAGCTTCACCTTTTTCTACTTGTTCTGTTACCTCCCTTATCACTCTTGCCATAATAGAAGCTGCCACTGTCACCATGAACCCAGAACTTATAGCCATCACTACCATCAACACCTCTTGCCTTGCCCACCAATTCAAAGAACCAGTCATTAATCCCATCCACTCTGTCATCTATAAACAAATTCTTACAGACTCTCATTTCACCACTATCATTGATGTACACCTTGATCCTGACTCTGCTGCCCATACATTGTACTGCTCTTATCTTCAATATAATTCTCTGGAAACCATGGAAAATATTCTCTTACAAGATGCCAAGACTGCCCTTTATAGGAAAAGACTCATCTATATTCATGATAATCTTCAGAAGGACCTCATCTCTGCTATGCATGAGTTAGACCTCATGAAGTTCTTCATGGATGTGGACAGATACTACAAAAACCTAGCACTAAAAGCACTGCTTACTAAAAGGATAATGTCTTCTCCTTTCTCTACACTCTTAGCCTTCTTATTAGCTCTAAACTCCTTGGAAGAATGACTCATCCAATAAACAGAAGCTTGGTGGTTGGGAAACAATGGTTTTGATCCCTTACCAGCCAGTCATCCTCAATACCATAAAACCTGTTTTCAGTGTCATCAACTCAACCACATACAAGTTGACTGTTGGTTCTTTTAGTGCCTGCAATGCCTCAAGTGGACTCCAGATTATCAAGCTAATCAATGCCCTCTTCATTGTTCTACTTCTAAACCTTCACCTTCATCTTCCTTCTTGTTGCACCACTCGTCCATGTCCTTCTCATCCTATCATGCCATTGTTACTTTCAGTCTTCTAATTTCCCTGGCTGGATTTCAGTCCAGTGCACAAATGTCTCCTTGTATGCAACCTTATCCCACAGCTTTTCCATGATGTCCTTTTTCTCCTTCCAAAGTTTCTTCTCCAGAGCTCTCTAATGACAGTCTAGATAATGTGGCCTACATGAATATCACTGGTTCTCCTTGTAGTGAATACCTGGATCTTTGAAGTTCTTTGTAATGGCTTTGATTGTACTAAGGGGATAATGTTACAATTTCTTCTTAGTCTTTATTTCTTTCCTTTAATATGCCCATATTTGAACTTATATTTCCTCTCACAATAGTCACTCCATATTTCTCATGACTATTGTATTGGTATATCAGTTCCCTCAATGATTATGTGTTCTGTATGATTCATCATTTCTTGCTGACTGATACATCAATCAGCATTGACTCATATTCACTTACTTTTCATTCCCTTTTTGTACTATATGAGCCTGCCCTCAAGTTCTTCTTTATATATATAAACCCCTCAATGGATTTCCTGTACTTTAGCTTAGTTCTTCCTTGTATTCCCCAAAATACAATCACTTGTCCAACTAGCTCCTCAGTGCTCTCTTTCACCAAATCTCCTAGTAACCAGTCCTTATCCTACTGTTGAATGGATGCTACTTTGAATTACCTTGAACCCTTGACCCTAAGGGTTAATCAGTACTTGGTTCTTGCTCTACAAGAACTATGCTCCTACCTACCCAGTTGAAGCATAACACTCCAATTCTTCCACAGCTTCCAATATGCTACTAATGAAAAGTGAATGATTGTGATGTCAACACTTTAGACACAGCACAACTTAATACAGCAGAATATTTCAAGCAGGCAGTATATGGAAATGTGTACACTGCTAGCAATGTAACATGGCAGTTCTTGATTGAATGTATACTTGGATATGCAAAGCCTCCATTTGCCCAAATTTGGGGTTTTAGCCCATCTTATATCACAGAGCACTCCTACAAAGGGAAGAAAAAGGGAAAACCCTGGGCAAATGCTCAGGCAGGTCAGCAACAGATAAGAATTAATGTCAGCAAACAAGAATAGATGGTGGTAAGGAACTTGAAAGTAATAGTGTTTGCAGAGATTGAGGGTTAAGTCTCAAATAATGTTGGAACCATTAAAATCAATCATGACAAGATGACACAGACTAGAGAGAAGAGGCAAGAAAATATTTGAGACTAAAAAATATGGTACATGACACAACAACTTATATACTACTAAGAACACCATCATACTGTAGAAACCACCATAGTGGAAACACTCAGGAGGCAGTGGATGGTGTGAGTGTGACAAGAGCATGTAGATGCAGAAGAAAAGGTATCATACATGATGAGAGGGAGCCCTATATATACTGTAGTCAAGATGCCATGTATGCCAGAGCAAAGATACATATGACATCAGGCATAATGTCAGGAGATATGTCAGAGGAAAGGAAAGGGGTATGAGGAGAGTGAAGAGTGAAGATATGTCAGAGGAAAGAAAAGGAGTGTGAGGAGAGTGAAGTATGAAGGGTGAAGAATGAGGGGTCATTACACATATGCAGTAACACAAGGTAATAGCATTGTAAATGCACAGTGATTGCAGTTGACCACCTGCAGCAATGACATACATATGATGTCACCATGGAATCATCGAGAAAGAGTCTGTGAGTCCGTGAAATATGTGAAGAACGTGATAAAAGTGAAATGAGATTTTACACCACTCTTAATTGCGCGCTCGAGTGACCCGATACCGCGCATTAAAGTCCGAATCGTGCACTGAGTACTGAACTCTGAACCGCGCACTGACTCTGTGGACCGCGTACTGACTCTGTGGACCGCGCACTGAACTCTGAATCGCGCATTAAACTCTGTGAACCGCGCACCGACGCTTACTGAATCGCGCACGTGCCTCGGTAAAAACGCGCTATTTTTTTGGGGTTTACCGCTCCATAGGGGCGTGGGGTAAAGGTGGGGCGGCCGTTATAATGAGTTGGTGGCTGGCGAGGGAATGTTTCAGAACAGGACACGGAATCTTCCCGAAGCAGTTCCCGAGGGGAACGTGCTGTCACTGGTGTTGTCACACTCTCGGCGTTTTGGGTGGCGTGCATGCACCGACGCCGTTACTAACGCTTCTCAAAAGTAACAAGATAATACACAACGCCGGTCGGAGCCGGTCCATGCCGTTTTCGGAGATGAATGTCGCAGCTGAGTTGCCATATTCGTAGCTGATGTAAGAGTGGCTGGGCTCAGGCCCAGGCCCACGGGCTCACTAAGTCAAAGCCCGAGCAGTGAGCCAATGAAGTGGGCCCGGGCCGGGCTCAGCCAGGCTAAGGGCTTGAGCTCGAGCTCGAGCTCTACCCCTCACTAGTGCCGCACAAGTCGTTGCGGCGTTAACTACGGCATGTTCAAGTCATGTTCAATGCTGTAGATCAACTCCGAAGTCGAAGCATCAACTCGGAAACATGTCACGCAACAGTAACGTATCCAAGGCCGAAGTTCTGCAAAAGGACTGGCTGTATTGGGGAATGGCACGATAAAACGAGTGAGTCATCCAACTCTCGTCCGAGTAAGTACACCTCTGCGACTATCTGCAAGTGTGTTAATTTGAATGTACGACGCATTCTAGGGATGGATCTGCTGTTTGTGCGTCTCAGCCACTTGTAGTGAGCACCAAGCAGTGATCGTTTGCTTTCAGGTGTGGCGGACAAACGATGGGGAGCGTGAGGCCGAAAGGTCTAAGCTCGTTCTTAGCAATGTTCGGCAAGTGACGGTGTTCATGCACCATGGAATCTGTTCGGAAGAAAAGGTGCGCGGCGTAAACCTCTCCTTACCGACATCTAGCGCCCCCATCACCTTTAGTTTCTGTTTTTGGAACGAGGATTTGATTTGGACGATGAATATGAAGAAGCCGGTAGACACCGGTCTTGGTGACACCAGCAGCTGCCGGCTTTCTACCGTCCGTTGCTAGAGGAGAGCCTTGGCTGACATTCGCCCCAAGACAACGGTCACGTTTCCACGAGCGTGAACGGAACACACATCACGGTCGGAGGTCGTTCCCCTCTCCCCCCCCGGAAACGCAACCAATGTTTTCCGTGTGCAACTTGGTACTACTCAAGGCTCTCGGGCATTTCACTCGTCGGTAAAATCACAGATACTTGCCTTCCGTTCAGATACAGCCTCACCGCTACTACCTCGGACACCTCAGCAAGGTAAATCCGTCAAAACCCCTCGTACATACACTCAGCACATTCAAAAAAACATGTTCAATGGAGTTTTGACGCCCGTACGAGCGTGATGCAAGGCTGCTACATCGACGCAGGGTCTGTGCAGGAGGAAATCGCTCGAGGCCACGTTTATTACCACAGATGCCTGCCTTCTTCAGTGGGTAAATGTCAGCACTACGTGGGTGGTGAGCCCTCCTGGCGCAGGCAACCAAGTAATTGAGCGATGAGCATGGTGGCCATATGCGGAAGAAATCGATCTGGTTGATAAAAAAAGAACAGACAACGGTGGCAAGGTGCCAGTGTAACGATCATGATGCGGCGGAACCTAGAGACGTACACACTGCGCATGCCACCGTTAAAGTTCGACCCCCTGACCACCTCGATGTGGCAGAGCGTATAACTCACAGCGTTCAAACTATCGCCCAAAGAACTATTTCCGTCATCACCGAACAACAGATAAGAAAAACGTTCACCATAACTCCACCCGCCTGTGATGCAATCATTCATTTTACGTGCACCACTCGACAGCGCCCCAATCGGGTTGACCATGCGTCGCTCCATGCTTCCAAACACAAAGTGGCATTCGACAAGAAAGCACAAATGTCTTCTGTGGAGAAGTCATATTCAGCCCAGGTGACATAATCCAGGTCTCCGTTTGTGCCACCTTAAATACTCTCTGCACCGCAAAGAGTCGTCAGCGAAATCAGTAACTCATAGACCGACTGATCTCACTAGGAAGTTGGCCCATCAATGATGCTTTACACGCTTCCCGACTCTGCCGATTTCTCGCGGCCCCATCGGTAGGTGAAGAAAGTGGCATAGCCTATCAAGGCCGTTTAATCAGTAGGGCTACAAACGCAAAGTGGTATTCGACAAGAAAGTACAAATGTCTTCTGTGGAGAAGTCGTGCTCGGCCCAGGCGACATAGTCCAAATCTCCATTTGTGCCACTTCAAATGCTCTCTGCACCGCAAAGAGTCGCCAGCAAAATCAGTAACTCATAGACCGACTCACCTCCCTAGGAGGTTGAACCATCAATGGTACCTTACACCCTCGTTGACTCTGCTGATTTCTCGCGATTCCATCGGTAGCTGAGGCAAGTGGCACAGCCTATCAAGACCGTTCAACCAGTAGGACGAGCGAAAAGTTGATACATTACGTGATGTCATTCGCGTGGAATATAATTAATTGAACACCGTAATGTGTCACGGGGTTATTCACCTGGAATCTAATTGTGGCCCGGCAACCGGATTCCAAGCAAGCGACGGCTTGGGGGGCCGATTTTTAAGCGAATAACTTCAAGTAATGTGAGCTTTTCACCGAATTAGTGTTCATGCTCTACTGAATGGCTCTGATATCTTCATACCCATTTTACCGTTTACGCAATGCCTCTTATCTATGATGTGATACCTTCAGGGCGCAGTGGGCTGTCAGACCGCCGCTCTTAGCCATTCCACCAAAAATCCGAGTACAGCAATTGCTTATAAGTACATAGCCATGACACCGTAGTATTTAAGCAGGAACCTTGCATACCGTAGACCTCAGTCTTGAAATCCTGTCCCCTCTCTTGGATTGTAAGCCACTTTCGTTTGCGGCTTGAGTTTCTCTTTCGATATGATAGCTTCTCACTGCTGCTTAGATCGGTGCCAGTGTCACTAACCAAGCGACATACTATCCCTCCGGAAATGGACAGAAGCATAATGGAACTGCGAGCCGCCCTGGAACCATTGCAAGACCACATCTCAGCTTTTATATACTGTATTGTTGCTGCTGTGACCTTGATCTCCATCCTAAAGTCGTACCAGGGCACAGGCGTAGTAAGCAACGTTATTCTACTGAAATGATACTCACTTAGCTCACTGGTGCACTCAGCCAGACAACATTCCGACGGTTGGATCGCGTACCTGGCTAGGTTCTTGGTGGGCAGGTATTAAGTTCCTGATCAATTCAGACGGTGTTATCCAGGAGGGCTACGAGAAAGTGTGTTCTTTTTTTTTTTTTTGATAATTGCAGAGCATCGAGCAACTTACTCATTGCTAATGACGGCAGTATGAAGGATCTCCATTCAGGGTCTCCGCATTTTACAGCTGGATGGTTATAATAGGTGGCCGCAAGCGCGTCGCGGAATTATCGAAGTCACCTGACGATGAATTGAGTTTCCGCGATGCCTTGAAAGATGTAATTGCCCATGCTTTACTCTGCAGTTCGTTATTATGACTCATGAGAAACAGATACTGAAGGCGGAACACACGATGGGATGGGACGCCCACTATGATCCATACTACATCGAAGTGCTCCGCTCGAAGCTTACTCCCAATATTGCGCCTTTTTTCGCGGACATGATGGACGAGATCGTCACTGCTTTTGACGAGATTTTGAAGCTCGATGGGTTCGGTTAGTCGAGTTTTATTAATCCCAGAAGATTTTTTTTGCATATTAATGAGATAAAAAACATTTAGAGTGGAAGAGTGTTCCTTTGCTCAGCTCTGCTCAACAAGTTTTCAGCAGAACTAGTAATCGAGTGATCGTGGGACTCCCTCTGTGTATGTCATGCGGCCGCACGCTGGCCTTCCCTTCCGCTCGTTGATATTGGGCCCTAGGTCGTGATCCAGACTGGATAGATTTGAGCATGCGGTTCACCCTGGATATAGTCAAGGGAGCAACGTTTATTCATCTTTTCCCTTCTATATTGATACCGCAAGTAATCATCATTTCCATATATGGATTAAGCTTCTGACTTCTCCGCCAGGCTTGTTACGCGGTTCGTGACAAATCTTTCTAGTAACGTCAGACGCGGTGTGAAACACCTTTTGCCAATCATCGAAGCGCGGCGGAAAATTTTCGACGAGTGTGGCACATCAGGACCCGAGAAGAACCCTGTGCGTGGTAGTTACATCGTTCTTGTACAAGCAACTCAACCTCCACCTTGGCAGAATGACGTTTTGTCTTGGTTAATTGAAAGTCCACTCAGACCGGCAAGTTCTCAAGACCACGCGCGCGATTTAGCATTGCGTATTTTGACTATCAATTTTACTGCCATCCATGTAGGTGTTTATCCAGTCTCTTGAATTGCAATGCTAACCGATGCCAGACAACGTCAAATGTAAGCCTTGTGCGAGTATCCGACTTAAGAACTATCTCTAAGTATTGCAGACGCTCACTCAAGCACTGTATGACTTGGCAGCCAATCCGCAGTACACTGAAATACTTCGTCGTGAGGTGGAATCGGTTATCAAGGAGGAGGGTTGGTCAAAAAATTCAGTGGCAAAGATGCGCAAAGTCGACAGCTTCGTGAAAGAGAGTCAGCGCATGAATAGCATGGGAATGGGTAAATATGCTCTGCTATATTGACATCGGACGGTGAAGCTGATTTTCCCGACCCCCCTTCCTTTCTACTCTTTCTCCCCTTTCAAGTGAACCTGGTCCGAAAGGCAATGAAGGACGTCAAGATGTCTGATGGAACAGTTATACCAAAAGGGACATATGTCGCAGTGGCCACCAAGTCAATGCTCACCGACAATAAATACTATGACAGAGCAGAGACATTCAATCCCTTTCGTTTTTCCAATTTACGCGAGGAAGGCAGCGCCACCGGAGCTATGTTCGCTACGATAAGTCCGGAATATCTCTTGTTTGGATACGGCAAACATGCATGGTGAGTTGCCCTCGTGATTTTCCTCTGCTTCGTGACCGTGCCCTTTCCACCAGTCCTGGCCAGTTTTTCGCTGCATATGTTATCAACACTATGTTTGCGCATCTCATCATCTCGTACGACATCAAACTGGAGGATAATGCAACCCGTCCACGGAATTTGGTCATTGGCACATCCGTCACAGCCAATCCAACCGCTCGAATCATGTTTAGGAAAAGGGTGGTCTAAATGATTCTTCATCTCTACAATTTTTTTTTGTCGCTGGGTGGCCTTAGCTTGGGTAATTTGATAGGTTTCCTAAACTTGCAAGATCTCGACGTCACCCATCAACTTCAGAAAGATGTTGGGCTTGTGTGTAATGTACATTGAACGAATGTCTCTTAGGCAAAATCTTTACTGTAATATACCTATAAAACCAAAACCTTGAGCGGTGGGAGATGCTCGGACATGCTGCTCTCTACAAAAAAAAAAATTCACTCCTCCAGCTCGTCCTCTTCCTCGCTCGCATCGTCAGCGAGGTCGCCCTGGACCATGTCCACCACCATATCGATCGTCGCCTTGGACATGCGCGGTACCGCACCCGGTCGGAGTAATGGATGATGGCGCATCTCCTGGATCGCCTTTTGTTCTTCTTCTTCCTCGTCTGATTCTTCCGAGCGCGCCTCTCCACTCTCTTCGCCCTCACCCTCACTGTCCTCGCCCCCACTTCCAGTCCCCGCGCCCGATTCCGATTCTGACTCTGAACCGCTGTACTCGAGGTCCTCCGACGAGGCCGCAAAGTCGTCGTCATCCGGGTCCGAATCATCCCATGCGGGCCCTTGAACAGTCCCAGAACCAAGCGCACTCGACGTGTGCTCATCGTCATCACGTCCCGCAGCTGGATTGGCAACAGCAGTAGCGGTAGAGTTCGGCACCCTCGCAGCGGCCTTTCCAAACAACTGTTTCCGGTTCCGAGCCCACGCATGAATCGGGTCCTGCTCGCGCCCGTCCACCATCGAAAAGACCGTCTCCACTTCTTCTTCGCCCTCCTTCTTGCGGCTCAAAATGACAGAGCACGTTCGCCCCGTGGCGCTGATCAACCGCACGCCGTCCTTGGGCACGAGATCCTCCACGGCCCAAAACTCGCAGGGCTTGCTCTCGCCCCAGAGAATGCCCGCATCGAAGAACCAGAGCGTGCCCGCTTTGGCGGCGAGGTAGGCATCGATACCCGCGGCGCCGTCTCCCGTCTTGGCGGGCGCAGACGCGCTCCGGAGGACGGTGGCGGGGGGCTCGTAG
>JBBPKM010000222.1:0-18306 GCA_038089255.1 Austroboletus rostrupii
GCGGGGGGGGCGGCGGTTGCGGCGGGGGAGACGGAGAACGAGAGCGCGGCCGCGACTGCTTCGAGGACTTTGATTTGGGTCCCGTGCCCGCAGCTGAGGCAGGTTTTGAGTCGGCGACTGATACCGAGTGTCTCATTTTCTTGGAGGGAGGGGGCCTGGCATCGTGAGCAGTGTCGCGGGCGGGTGTGGGCCCGTCGTTTCCGGACGGTGGGCCGAGAGAGTTGTCGCGACTGCTGAGCTCGATAACGTCGGGTCGGGCAGAGATTGCAGAGGCGTGGCTCGAGCGGGAGGTGGGTGGCGGGTCGGCGGGGGATATCGGGGAGACGTTGTTGTTGACGTCGAGCATGTCGACGTCGTCTGCCATCACGGGCGGCGTGTTGGATGGGCGGCAACGGGGCTCGAAGGTGGGGAGGAGGAGGCGACGGTGTTGGGGTGGAGGATTCCTAAAAAGGAATGTCTCACATCTACCTTGCCCTTTCTCAGCATCTTTCCGCGACTTTTTTCAGCCTGCTTTTCGACCAAGTGGACTTTGGAATTTCGCAACTCACCCAACTCCCCTTTCCTTGCCGTGGCTGTGCAGATGACTAATACTTTACCACGCTACACCGGCATCCTCCGGCAGTGCTCGGCCGACCGAAATGAACCAGGTGACCGCCGCCGGCTGTCATTCCTGATACACGGCGCGCTAGCCATGGCCTCCAGATCACCACCATGTCAAGCCCAGATTCTGCCTTGGTGGTGGCCCTCATAAGGGGTCCGCTCTTCGGCACATTCGTCGGCCTGATGCAAGTCGTCCCCCCCCTCTTGGTCGCCCAGCCTGATCCAGATCCCCATAGCCTCTACGGCTTCACTTGCATGCAAGCTCTCTTTTACTTCCGCACATACGAGCGCGACCCGCGCAGACTCAAGCTCACAGTATGTCACCACGGGATACGCGCTCGGCTGCTTGCTGATGCCGAGCCTTTCAGGTAGCGTTGATAGTGTAGGAACCTTTTCTGTTCTTGCACCAATCACGGTCGCTCATACCCTTTTTACAGTCTCTTGGAGACTCTCCATGCCATCGTGTCCATGTATCTCATGGACGATTACCTCGTTGCCAATTATGGAAACCTGCCGGTACTCGAAACGCCGAATTGGTTCGTCTGTACAACATATTCTGCGTGGCACTTTTAGATTCTGACATCCACCAAGGGTATCCACGGTAAGTTTCTAACCACGGTCAAACTCATCTAGTCACACGGATACAGTTGATGTACATCCTCGGCGTGAGCATTGTCTCCTCACCCGATGCATCTAATTAACTTAGTGTCAAGCTTCTGATCGATTTTTGTGTTTACTGGTCTGCTTCTTTTCTTTCCTGTGACGATGTAGGCGATATTCACCTCGGCTTCTTACAGGTATTTTACATGGCGGATATGGCAATGTCTGTTCTCCTATTTTGTCACGTATCCGGGTGGTTCAAATATTTATTTATCTAGTCTCAAGGAATATATATATCGTTGTTTTAATGGTATGTCGTTGGGTTCCACTTGCTGCCGTGTCTGAATATGATCAACCGGCAGGTTATGCTATCCACATCACGAACAGGTACGCATTGCAGTGGCGCCCGATTCTTTGCTTATATACCTCCTCAGCGATCGGCATTTCCCTTGCCGTCCATAGGTACAACTAATCGCCTGCTAGTGTATTTTGCAGTCTCATACTTACAATTGCAACAGCCTCGTGAAATCGTCGTGGATCAGCTACTTGGACGCCTTCAAAACGCTCCTCCTCATTTCGAATATTCTATTCATCATGGGCGACATCTTGTCAGCTACTGCAATGGCATACTATCTCATTAAACTCAAGTCTTGGCTTTATGATATACCTCAAGGCCGGCCACGTCGAATGCACCTTTTATTGAACTATTTGCTCGTGTTCGCCGTCGCCACGGGAGCACTGACTTTGTGTGTACTTGCTATACTTTCTTGTCACATGTGGCCTGCCTTACTGATGTGGTGGTGGTACCCAGGCTTATGGACTTCATTGCTCTCATCCTGGTACGCTTCATTTTCATTCTTTTTGGACTGGCTATCTGGTCTAAAACACCAGCCTACTGTCCTGCATCAGACATTGTGGGTACCGCAGAGTTTTGCCTTTGAGAGCATTGTCATTATCCAAACTCGACGTACGTCTACCACTTCTGCATCCTCGCCCTGGGATCGTACTTTGTGGCGCTCATTCATCACCCCAGTCTACGCAAATTCGCTCCTTGCCTCGTGAGTTTGACCTCATGTTTCGCTGGGTCGGTATACCCTTACCTGTATCGAGCAGGCTCAATATTCGTAATGCCGCCTCTCGCACATATAATGACGCCCGGAGCACACAGGTTGAGCTTCCGGTATCCACTCTTCGATTTGCACATCCTTCGGACACTTCGGAGGCAGCAGGTGCACTCGAAGAACACGACAAGTGATGTACTGTTTCTCTTCCCCCACGTTGCCTCTGTTTTCGTTATACGCATGAAAGTTGTCCCGCACCGTGGCAAACGGCCTTGGCCCAAACTGACCCCGATCCGCACTCAGGTTCGGGACTTGGTTCGGTTGATGTGAGGACTTGATGTTCCTCCACGCGGAGAGGCCTTATCGACCTCTAGAGTTCCGTTCCATCTTTCTAAAACATCATCTGTATACCAATCGTTGAATGGTGAACGCGCACCTTGTCTGAGAGAACAGCCCCGTTGGTGCAATCATAAAGTGTGGTTTCTGGTGAATACACGAGAATGGGTTGAGTCGTTGATCGCCATCACATTAAATAAGGGGTGAGATCATTTACGTACTGATAATACATGATATAGCCGCAAGACATTCGGAGGTGTTTCGAGAGTCCAGGCTATGCTTTCGCAATCGGTTGCTTGTTCGCGTGGCGTGCCGATGATCTCGCCTGGTCTCCCGTGATGCCCATGCGACCTGGCGGAGCGCCCGTCTTTTTGCCGTGCGGCGTACTTGCACGTCAGTCGCAGCACATCCGCAACACGCTTCCAATGCTCGTCCCCACAGCCATGTCCTCGCCGAGCCAAGTGTCCACCACCCCGCCAGATCTTCCCTTGGTTATATCCCTCGCCCGGGGTCCGCTCGTTGGCACGTTCCTCGGCCTAGTGCACGTCGCCGTTTCCTTGCTTTCTGCGTGGCCCCTTCTCACAGAACCTCTCGTTCGGAACGGTCTAGTCTGTACGGGGTCACCTGCATGCAGGCCTTCTTCTACTTTCGAACGTACGAACACGACTCGTGTACTCTCAAAATTACGGTAGGCTGGAGCCACAGGGACCACCCTCAGCTATTGCTGACGTCAAGCCTCCTAGGTAGCGTTGCTAGTGTGGATGCACTCCTTGTTCCAGAAGCGATTGTACTTGCTCATGATATGTCGCTACAGTGTCTTGGATACTGCCCATGCCTTCATGACCATGTGGATCATGGACGATTACCTTGTGACGCATTATGCAGACCTGTCGGCGTTAGAGACTGCGAATTGGTTCGTGTCCCCACTTTAATGCCTCTGCATGGTAGTTGACTCGCAGCTTTCATCAAGGTTGTCTACGGTAAGTTTCCGATCGCAGCCTCAAGACAAGATGACATGTATCGTTCGAGGTACTAGTCGACGTATATCCTTGGCGTGAGCACGGTCCACTCGTCTGACACTGCCTCGAGTTGATGCATTACTTGAAGCTTCTCATCGATTTTTATGTTTACTTGTCTGTCCCGATCCGCTTTTATTTGACGTGAATACATTCATGTACCTTGACTTCCCACAGGTACTTTACTTGGCGAATATGGTTATGTCTGCTCAGTTATCCTGCCCCTACTCTTGATGATCTCACTCTTATTTTCCTAGTCACAAGGAACTCTTCCATCGTTTTTCTGATGGTGAGTTATTTGACACTAGTGATTGCCCTACTGGACCTGAAGACGATCAACTAACAGGTCGCCTTATCTATGTCTCGAACGGGCAAGTACAGCAGCAGCGCCCAATTCCATTTTTAATACTTGCTTACACCGGATTCCCCTAGCCATCAGTATCTTTCTTAGCGTTCTTAGGTACGCCCCCGTCGGCGAAGCTTTTTACGATATCATCCTTGACAACGTCATAGTGTCATAAAACAGCCGTGGACAACCTATTTAGACGGCTCAAGAGCGCTTCTTCTCACTGGAAACACTCTTTTCATCGTCGGAGATGCGCTGTCGGCCAGTACGATGACGTATCATCTCACGAAACTCAAGACTTGGGCGCTAACCATGCCGCCTCCCGGCCGGCGAGGTCGGATACACCACCTTTTGAACTATTTGCTCGTGATCGCCGTCGCCACGGGCACATTGACGCTGTATGTCCTGGGGAGGGGGATTCTCTTTTGGCATCTATGTAGAGGTGCTCTACTGACACCATGGTAACACAGGCTCGTGGATATCCTTGCGCTTGTCTTGGTACGTTTTTCCTTTTGGCCGACCGTCCAGCCCGGAACACCGACGTGTCGTCCCACGTCAGACACTGTCAGAACCGCGTAGTCTCGCCTTCCTGGGTGCCATCATCGTTCAAACGCGACGTACGTCTTTTTGTCCGCCTCTCCTCCAAGATCCTAAACAGCTCTCTCTCGTGGCAAGTCTACGCCAACTCACTCCTCGCCTCGTGAGTCGGTCCCCACGCGTTCCTCTGGCACACTTCCCGACGTTGACCATAACAGACTCAACATCCGCAACGCCGCCTCACGCGCATACGATGACGCGCCGAGCACGCAAGTCGAACTCCCAGTGTCTTCTCTCCGATTTGCGCGCCCGTCGGAGCTGTCGGAGGAAGAACTTTTGGAGAATGCGGCGGAACGGGCCAACGAGGGTGACGTGCTTGTACGTTGTTTTTTTTCTCCCCTTCTCTTTACCAAAGTGCTTGCCTGTGCCCATGTGACTGATGTTACCATCATAGGCGGTCAAGTCATAGCCTTGGCAAGCCATCAGGACGACTTCCGAGGGCGAGAGGAGGGAGGGACATCCCAGTACGGTAGTTTAATTTCCCTTAATTTCGTTTGTGACATTCACTTGTAACACTGGCAAAACCCCTGTGCCCCTGAGTCAACTCCCCCGCCGCGCCTTTTTTCAGCGGTCGTGCTGCTATTACTATTTCCTCGGAGAGCTCTTTTTTTTTTTTTTTTTTCAGCGACGCCCGCGCTTTCACAAAGATGGATGCGTTACCTGATGCTGCTTGTCGACGACGAACTTCACACAGTTGGTAACATCTTTACATGGCCCCGAAATATCCTGCACACGACTCGGTTCTCTCTGAACGTGATCTCGGCTATTGTTCTTTTTGTTTATTTATTTGCCGAATCCTCCGCTGCTCTGATTTGGGCTTGAGGCGCAAACGATGCTTGTATATCATTCTGCCACCTGACAGATATACATGTATATGTATCCATGCCTATCTAGTGCTAGGTCCGAGGCACAGGGGAAGAGCCCTTCACATCATTGACAGCAAGGGAGAGAAGGCCCAAGTTCCCGTGCCCCCCACACACCCCCTTTTCCCACCAGTTCCTACCACCGCCCGCCTCGGAAGCAGTCAGCAGTCAGCGGAACCTACAGTCATAACGGAACGTCCCAGCGAAGCATGCTAGCCCTCGGGCCTTGAGCGTTTTCCCTCGCGGGGCACGTCGTCGTGGTCACTATCCTGGCCCGGTTGCTACGGCTGAGTCATGCACCTTGTTGAACTTCCCAGGATGAGCGACGTGTGAGCATTCCCAACTCGAGTTTCATGTATCGATCTCCCGAGGGCTGTTTTCAACTTTCAGTTCCTGGTATACCCACCGTTACTTATCTATGCTGTAATTCTTCATACGTGTAATTGAAACCTTACACGGGCTCGTGTGGTAGCAACAATCATAAAATTCGACTGACATTACATTACTGTATACACAATCGTGGGTAGCAGGGACAATGATCGACAGAACGGAAAAAAAAATGAATTTCAGGACATGGCTAAAAGTAACAAGGAATTAAGGGGACAGAGATACATGCGCGTCGTGACAAAAATGTTCCAACCCCAGGACGAGATCCAAAACAATCAGAGAGCGGTTAGGGAGCGTGTGGGAATCGAGGACGGGTGATCCCGTCGAAATTCCATCTACAAGTCTAATCCATTACTGTCTGGCCTTGGCAGCCATCTAACATCAATCGCTCATGTCAGAAATCATAGGCAGCGGGAAGCATAGCCGAAAACGAACCAAGTTGAGGGCAGAGCCAGCCTTGAACCACTCAATCTGACCCTCGTTGAACGAGTGCGCGAGGGGAATTTCCTGGACGATGAGACATTAATGCAAAGTCCACAATACGCCGCATCGTACTCACATCTTTTGTACCATCGGTGTGCTTGACAACGAGGGTCAAGTTCTTTCCGGGTGCAAACGATTCGAGACCGAGAATGTCCACCTTGTCGTGGGATTGGACTTTGTCGTAGTCCTCAGGGTTGGCAAACGTCAAAGCAAGCATACCCTGCTTCTTCAAGTTGGTCTCGTGGATACGGGCAAAGGAGCGGACAATGATTGCAAGACCACCAAGGTAACGAGGCTCAAGAGCAGCGTGTTCGCGGGAAGAACCTTCACCATAGTTGTGGTCACCAACGACGACCCACTTGATGCCGTGGTCACGGTAGTAACCGGCAGTCTGAGGGACACCGCCGTACTCGCCAGTAACCAAGTTCTTGACCTTGTTGGCTTCGCCATTCTCAGCGTTAATGGCACCGATCAAGCAGTTTTCTGGAATATATGAGAGTGAGTTTCTACTAAGACCAAAGTGAGACTCACGGGAGATGTTTTGCAGATGTCCACGGTACTTCAGCCAGGGTCCACCAGCACTGATATGATCGGTCGCTATCAGGGAACCATGATTATTACCTAATTTCAGCTTCAGCCGCGAGAACTGTTTACTCACTGCACTTGCCCTTAACCTTAATCAACACAGGCAGGTCCGTGGGAGTGTTTCCATCCCAAGGCTGGAAGGGCTGAAGAAGCTGAAGGCGGTCACTCGCGGGACTGACAGCGACAGCAACGGCAGCACGATCAGCAGGGGGAGGTTGGAAGGTGTCCTGACCAGGGTCGTAGCCACGGGGAGGAAGCTCATTGCCAGAGGGGTCCGAGAATTTAAAGGTCTTGCCATCAGCACCAGTGAGGGTATCCGTGACGGGGTTGAAGGTAAGATCGCCAGCGAAGGCCATCGCAGTCACGACATCAGGAGAGGCGACAAAAGCGTGCGTAGCAGGGTTGGCATCGTTGCGTCCAGTGAAGTTGCGGTTGTAGGAGGTGATGACTTGGCAAAATCAGAGGAGTTCTGAGCTGATCAAGAAAGGCGACTCACTCGAATTCACATCGCCCTTCTTGACGTCCTGTCTGTCCCACTGACCAATACAAGGGCCGCAGGCATTAGCAAGAACGACACCACCGACGCTCT
Source organism: Austroboletus rostrupii (assembly GCA_038089255.1). Classification (NCBI taxonomy): domain Eukaryota; kingdom Fungi; phylum Basidiomycota; class Agaricomycetes; order Boletales; family Boletaceae; genus Austroboletus; species Austroboletus rostrupii. The sequence goes on from JBBPKM010000222.1 coordinate 7,464, forward strand.
CAAAAACACCAATTTGACCATCACGCTCAATGGTGGCACGAATTTGCTCGGATCCTGGGGTAATAGTGAACTTGCTCTTGGTCTGAAGACCATGTGCCTGAGCCTCCCTGGCAATTGAAGCCGAGCGAGACATGTCCTCGTAGGACGAGTTGGTGCAGGAACCGATGAGAGCCACCTTCAGCTCTTGAGGCCAGTTGTTCTTTTTGACTTCCTCAGCAAACTTGGAGAGAGGGGTGGCAAGATCAGGGGTGAAGGGGCCATTGACGTGGGGCTCAAGCTCAGACAAGTTCTGTTTATTAATGATGAAAACGCATTCATCTACGTCGGCAGAGCACGTACGATTTCAATGACCTGGTCGTACTCGGCACCCTCATCAGCCTTCAGGTTGTGAGAGAAGCGTTGAGCATATTGAGCGATTTCGGAACGCTTGGTTGCATTCAAGTAGTCGGTCATGCGGTGGTTGAACGGGAAGAGCGAGGTGGTAGCACCGATTTCAGCACCCATGTTGCAAATAGTAGCCATGCCCGTGCAGGAAAGCGACTCAACACCGGAACCGGTGTACTCGACGATGGCACCCGTTCCTCCCTTCACGGTTAGAATGCCAGCAACCTTGAGAATCACATCTTCAATGCCACGCGATTAGTCACATAAACGCGTAAAACCTAACGAAACCAGCCCAACCTTTAGGAGTTGTCCAGCCACCAATTTTGCCAGTCAATTTGACACCAATGACCTTGGGGCACTTGAGCTCCCAAGGAATGCCGGCCATCACGTCAACTGCATCAGCACCGCCAACACCACAGGCCACCATTCCGAGACCACCCGCATTGGGAGTATGTGAATCAGTACCAATCATGAGACCACCAGGGAAGGCATAGTTCTCCAGAATGATCTGGTGAATGATACCAGAGCCAGGCTTCCAGAAACCCAGACCGTACTGTCATTGCCAATATCTTAGATGAGCCGGATCCGGATCGAAAAGGAAAGCACGCACCTTGGCAGTGGCAGTGGCCAAGAAATCGTATACTTCCTTGTTGATGTCAATGGCACGTGCCAAATCCTTGACACCACCAATCTGAGCTTCAATCAAATGGTCGCAGTGAACCGTTGTGGGGACGGCAGCAGTGTCCATGCCCGCAGACATGAATTGCAAGAGCGCCATCTATGTTACGTAAATATCTGTTGAGTGACCAAGCGGAACAAGAGCGCACTTGGGCAGTTGCATCCTGACAGGCGACACGCTAAAACCACGTCATCAGCACCACCTCCACCAAACGCAAAAGGTAACATACGTCCGGGCGAAGTTTAAGGTAGCTCACGCCTCGAACAAGATCCTGGCTATGAGGGTCGTCCAAATGACCATAGACAATCTTCTCCGACAAGGTCAGCGGGCGGCGCAACCTAACGACATGTCAGCGGAGAATGGGCACACATAGGTACCAGTCACCTTTCGCGGACAATGGCGAGGTTATCCTCGATGCGCTGATAGTTTATGTACGCATTCTTTTCGAGCAGGGACATAGAGACCTTGGTATCGCCGATACGCGGGGCGACGGTAGCCATCCCAGCAGCGAAGCGGCGCACGGCGCGCATGGCATCACGGGCTCTCGGAGTAAGACTGAACATCGTCGGGGAAGCGTCGACGACGACACAAGCAAGTTACAGTGAAGAATGAGCCAGAGCTACAGGAAGAGGAAAAAGTGAGGATTCCGGCTATTTCCGCCCGACAGACCCGTTTTATATAAACAGGCCCTTGTGATTGAATGTACTGGCACAGCCAATCACCTTTTTATATTTATAAATACTATCTCCGCTTCGTCCGATTCTCTTGCCGGATTCGGCATCCTCTGTGCTCCGGTCCGCCACTTCTCGGCCGCTCTGTTTCCGATGACGCACAAGCCTGCTCCGTAATACAAGAACAGGGATAGGTGCTACCCACAGTGGGAGAAACACACCGCTTAGCCCGCTTCTATTCAACCAGAGGCACAAGCAACATGAGCACGACTCGTCCATGTAATAAACCACACCTGAGAAGCGCCCCCAACGTACGCCGGTGTCTTCAAGTCAAAGCGATCACATGCTGATGGACGCATACCCGAAACTCGTGCCCTCTAATCCGCGCGCTATCAGGGTAAAGTGTTGGGCCGCCTCCCTTGTCCTCTTTGGCGACCTCGATCTGCAAACAACCAACACGTCAGCGTCGTCATGCAAATCGGACCAAGCAACTTGCCCAATCACTGCCTTGACAAATGCCCGCTTGGCTTCTGGAGTGGCTTTTGACTGCACAAAATCCTCCTGGGACAACACATGTCGGTAAGTACGAAATCAGCACACCGTCGCTTACCTTGAAGAGTATCTCATTCATCCATTCCCGCGTTTCAGACGGGTACTTGGACGCAATTGTAGACAACAGCTCGATGAGATTCTGGGTTGCCGACCTTGGCGCTACACCCGCGAACCCGGAGAGAACAGCACGCAGTATCGGGCGACCATGCATTTGAAAGAGGTTCATGCTGGCTTCTCCGAGGTCATCACTTCCCGCAGTGCGCCGAACGAGCGTTTCCTAACAAGGTTGTCGCTAAACCCAGTACCCTAGAGACAGAAGGATCTTCCACGCACCAGGAACGTACATGTCGCAACGAGTGAATAACGCTCTTGAAGCGACAGTGAGCTGACAGCGCACTGCATTAGGGCATCCAGGGCACCGGGCGGTAGATTATAAAACACTGCCACAAAGTGCTTTGCAACCTATCTCGTCCTTGATAAACAGAGAAAAACCCAATCAATTGAAGAAACTCACGCTGTCCAAACAGACAAAGAAAGCCTGTACAATGTCAGGGTTCTAATATGTGTCAGTTCCAATACTGGCTGTCTTCGGGAGTTTCTCTCACGGATTCCATGACGCCCGGTTGGCTGAGCATCGATAGTGATGTCTGTAAGAGGACAGGTAGTATATTCGAAACAACGGTCATTCCCTCGACGTTTGGCGGTGACTTTAGTGTCAAGTTCGTAAACATGATAGGTGGGTCCAGTTGAATGACCAGCATATTCGCTAGTGAAAGCCACACTGCTGTAAGCTGCCTTTGAGACGCAGCACATATTAGCCCCAGAAGCGGACCTGGTGGCAGAGACAGTAACGTGATGTCACTAGGCAAGGAAGTAATAGAACGCAAAAAGTCGCTCAATGCCTGCACATCGCATGCAATCAACCCACCTCTATACATACCAAGAGGACAGAGACTTACGTCTGAAACACTTGCGTCTGTTGACCACAACTCGAACGCTTTGCTCACCGCAGCGAATACGCTTTCTCGAAGTTTGACAATCCTATAATCATCACGAGCTCGCTGCAACCGTTCCGCCTCCGCGCGTTCTGCGGGTGTCTCATCAATGATAAGCAACGAATCCGCGGTGCGCGTAAGTCCCTTTGCCACTCCAGACAGCGTTTGGAGTTGAACGATGGCTACGGCACGAGCTTCTTCGGGCAACTATAAAAGGAATCAGGCCAACACCTAGTAATGTCAGTAACGACGTACCCGCGATGAGGATCGTAGAGCTTGCTCTAGCTTCTCAATGACAGGGCTTACGATGGCGAGCACAGGTGGAATTTCCTCTTCGGGCGGGAGGGCCTGAATAACGCTCGCTATCGATTGTAAAACCTTGCTTTTCTCCGTGTCCTAAGGCAGAACGCTGAAAAGGAGGCGACATGCGACATCACGACATTACTTACGGGAATGCCGGTCAATCCAGCGTGTAACTCTGCAAATGCACCAATGTGCGGCGCAAGAGCCGCTCGATTAGCATCACAAAGATCCCGTAAAGCGTTTGCAGCTGGTAGACAGAGCGACGGCTCGGGCAGAGCGGCAACCACATACGAAATAGCGTTCATGAGAAGAGAAGGGGACGACATAGGTATGCTCATGATAGATTCTGTCGTGAACCATGTTGCATATGTACCTTTTATGCCTATATCAGCCCCACTTTGCGAAGTAAGCTTGAAGGGCTCACCAGCAAGGCTAAGTGTAGTGCGTCGTATCCTGTCTTGACCGGTGGTTGGTAGGCGTCCCAGCACATCCGGCCCAAACAATCGAGCGATGAATTGATTGTACTCGAGAGGGACTGCCTCCTGAACGGACATGATGCAATGCAAGGTGGCCTCTACTTCCTAAGAGAGACCAATAGGTTCAAATCAAACTAGAAATCAGTGGAACGCCGTCTCACTTCCCATCCACCCGATTCGGGTCCGTTTGCAAGACGTTCCTGGATATCGTTCAAGTAATAACCCATCATGTCATTCCGAAGAATATAGTATCTGGGAAGAACGGTCAACTATATTGACGGCCTCGATTGCAACACATACGCATTAATAAGTGTGTCGCCCACGTCCCGCCGATAACTGAAATCCATAAACGGGTTTGCATGTGAAATGGGGAAACGCCACTAACACCTGAAACTTGTCCACCTGATCTATCGCATATGGAACCAACATTAACCAGATCTGTCATCGAAGTTTCAAACAGCTCACCTTTTGGCCACCCATTCAATACGCTCTGAGGTGGCCATGCAACCTTTCTTCTCAAGATCCTCACGAGCTCGACATACACAGCATTTACTAATGCCAACCTATTGCTTTCTTCCACATCTGGAGGCGGTGCGCTACCCGTCTCGTCATCATTTTCATCGTACTCGACACTCCAGAGTGATTCTTGGAAGAGATACCAAAATCCAAGCGTCATCTCGCTCTCCTCTTCGTCAATACCAAAGTGACCAGGCAAACCACTGTAACCGAGTAATAACCGGAGGAAACTCTGTATGAGCTGCGATCGTGTTTGCGGAGAACCAGCTACTGGCTGTTGTGAGGTGATATTAGTGGCAAAATACGTATTTGAGTGGTCGCCGAGGGTTACAATAAGCTTGCATAGAGAATGAGATAATTCTGCGGCTTCTCCAGCTGCGATTCTACATCTGAGGGGTGCCGTATGGCATTTGTGAGGAGGAGTGACGCACATGATGTACTGGACTGTAGGATTTGAGGGCCCCACGCATCAACCCAAACAAGCAGTGGAAGCGTGAGAGACACGACGCCAACACCACCAGCTAAGGAGGAGCGCGTCATGATTTCTTGGAGTGCGTCCGACGCGGAAGAGAAAACCTCAGGACTCATGTGGGTCTCCGAAACGGGAGGGGTCAATAGCGATATTAACATTGGGATCAGTGGAGTGATGTCACTATCACGGACATTAGAAAAAGGAAAGCCGATACTGCTTCCATATCGAGACGCTCACTTTGGACGAAGGATGGACATCCATGCCTGTAGACATTTGAGAGCAGAGTCCAACTCACGAACACACACTTGGCTTTGGGGTTGAGTGATTATCGCAACGACAGCTCGTACGACAAGTGGGGCAGCGTCGAGAAGAGTCTGTTGCATTTGCATTCTGACTCAGACATTGAGCGGGAGGAGGGAGAAAGAAGCCGCGAGATGCTTACTTGCTCGAGCCAATCAAGTCAGCCGTCTCGACCTCTTCAGCAACAATGGATAGGAAATCCAGCAGACTTGCTGTAGGCGTACCACGGCTGGACAAGAAGTCGACCGTCGTTACGATCCAGTCTGGCCATATTGACGGAGAACCGGGTGCGATTTTCAGCGCCAACGACGAAATCTAAACAGGTTCGTCAGATAGACGACGAAACGTCAATATCTGAGCACAGTACGGCCACAAATAGTTTCCGAAGTATGATCTTATTCTTCCCCGATATGATCGAATGAGATGTGAGCTCGAGCACCAAATCACGCAGGGCCGCAGCATCGTCGGACGGAAAAGAGTCCCTAGCACATGTCAGCCGGCGCACTTGGCGTGCATGATGGATGAAGTACCAATCCCTGGCAATTTTGACCTGAACGGTATGCGCACCGAAGAACTGGACGTTGGCATCGTGGTGGTTGAGAAAGGGGATGACCAAGCCCCACGCCTCGTATCGCTTTTGAATATCAAAGAGTTCTTGTTGAAGACGGCGCTGCGTGTCCGAGGAACCAGCGGTTGCAGGGGAATAGGCTTGTTGTATGAGCTGTGGATGTGAGCTGTATTAGACAAGGCGGTCGAGGCAGATCGCTCTCGGGTGTACCTGGGCTGCTTGGACGACGTCGGACTGAGGCAGGGACGGGAGAAAACTCGGATTTGCCATCGACAACGAGGAAGCGGAGAACAAAGTGTCGGCGGCGATGCCCTTTGATCGTCACCACGCAAGCCAACTACACTCGGTTCTTCGTTTCGTACACAAGTAGATGTACACTGGTCCATAGTCGTTGCGGATCCCCCGGTCGAGGTTGCACGCGCCAGACTGCTTAACCTGGCGCATATATGCAGTGGAGCATCACACATCATGTCGACCCCGTCTCACAGGTCCCCCTCGTCCTCAAGCAGCTCCGCGATTGCGCTAGCCAAGTGGCGAGTACCCAGGTGCTGTCCATTCACTCCAGGTGCTCTCGAACACCTGTCTCTCGATCATACCTCGTGTTCTCTCAGGCCAGGGACGATATTTTACATCAGCTACCTTGTCTTCCTTCGTCGATTTGGCGAGGGGCAGTGGGTTGATCGCCTGCAAGAATACTGCCCAACCTTTGCTTAGTAGGCTCCTCCTGGGAGTCTCCGACGGTGTTCTTGATAGCTAGTAGTACATGCAAAGTGTTACTTTCGTCACGATGAAGACCATCCAGCCGCACTGCATAAATCGATCAAGAAAAGGACACCCTCGTTCATTTGTCTCGTACCTCGAGTTTCCGTCCCCAACGCCCAGCATCCCTCGGGCCCTCTTGGTCCTTGTGCATCTCATTCACTTTGTCCCCTTTTCGTCGTATCTCGTCTTCACCTCCTCCCCGGGCATGTCATACCGCTCATCTTCGCTGATCATTTGATGTACCTCTGTCCCCGCGGCAGCACGGCTCCAGGACCCCGTAGGCGGGTCGTATGCACTCTCCACGGCGTCAGAGGCCGGATCGACCCTGAACACAGAGTTGGCAGGCGGAGGCGTATTGTCGCCATCCACGAAGTAGTTCTCCATACCATGCGAGACAGGGTTGGAGTCGGGCTGACGTTGTGCAGTCTCGGCAGAAAGGCCTTGGTGCACATCGCGGACCCGGAGGCGTGAGATGAACAGTCGACGAAGAAGGCTGGTCGCCGGAAACATCTGCATTGGTGTCATCGGAGAGTGTGTGATGGTATGAAATAAATGTTACTTAAGTAAACAAGGGCATATGACATCATCATCAGTTTACTGAGATTGACCAGGGTGTGTGGGATAAATTTTAGGTGCGTTCGATAGTCATTCTCTCATTTATGTGCCTGTTTAAGTTGTTAGAGACGGACAATCATAAGTACCCTGGAGCTAGTACTGTAAAGAACACCATCAGCACTTCCAAGCGGAAGAACTGAAAGTTGCCGTCGGCCATCCTTCTTTTGCACCACAATGTACCTAGCCAAAAATGTTTCGCCCATGGTCGAACAGTAACACGACTAGGAATGGTGGATACCTTGACGAGAAGTCTGACGACAGAGAGAAGCTGACGAGGATCCGGGGTCGATGGAAATACAGGCGACACTCATGCGGAGCAAGTTACTGTTGTTCGCCTCGATGGCTCGAAAAATGATGAGTGCCAGCGAAATATGTTGGAGTGAATTGCTAACGGGTGACTGACAGAAGTAAAACCGATCATAGTCGAAGCTTCAAGTGGTTTCCTCGTCAATTGGAAGCATATCATGAGCGGCAGCTCGAAACAAGAGATTCGTCATTGGAGATTGGAACACGGAAAGGAACTAGAAGACCAATGAATGTGGACAGTGTGATTTCCAATAACGCGGTTTCACGAGATGGACTAAGCAGGGGTGCTTTTTTCATATAGAATGAAATCCCACATACTGTTCATGTACTCACGTCCAGCTGTTCGAGCCTTAGACCTCTGCCCCTGTTGTCACTGTATGATGCCACGGGAATGGCCATAACATTTTTCGCGCTTTTATGTGGCACCGTCGAGCCTCTGTTTCGCCTCGAGCCCCATCCATGCATTACAAGTATGAGAAATAGCTTCGAGGCAGATGAATACGAGTTCTCGCGTTCGGTCCATGGCAGACGTCTCTGAGCTGACCAGTTTGAACGCCTGGAGTACAGTCTTGGAAGCTCGACGATCTCTTTTAGCGCAGCGTTCAAAAGGCGTTGGACATCAATCGTCGAGTTAGTCCGCATATCCAAGAGGTGAGGACGACAACGCACGACGTTGAGCATAACACAGATCGGCCACGGCCCTCCTGCCTAGAACATCTCCCTCGTCCCAATAATACGCAAGATCGAAATCAGTCGACGCACAGCTTTGTCCAGTTCGCCCTTCGTTTTCATCTCCGAGTCCACTTCCGCGCCCATGTTCACCATGTCGGCACGCTTTCGTGGAGTGCGGTACGCGCCGCCTTGGTAATACGCGGTGACTTGGTGTCGCCCGACGGGAACTACCACGACGTTGCCCCGTTAGCGAACACGACCGCCTCCGGTTTCACAGCCTCCGTCTTTCCTTGCACGATGGTGATGTTGTCCGAGCAGAGGGGCGGCAGTGCGCTCTTCAAAAGGATCCGATTCAGAGTCCTCTAACGCGTCCGAGGACAAAAAGAAGCTACGCTCGACGCGTCAAGCTTCGCCAGCGCCATCTCGAGAAAACGGAACCTACCAGGAGTCGGTACAGGCTTCCTCGAGTTTGACCTAGGCGGCCACCTTCGTCCTCTCATGTCCTAGACGTCCTATGCACACTTTATGCGAGAGGGACAACGCCCGTCTTGAGCACGGTGGGTCTGTAGTCTTCGCGCGATGGAGACGAGGCAGTGCATCCAAGACAAGTAACGACTGGCTCTATGCTTTCTCAGCCCTGGATAACGAGAATTCAACATCTTCTACTGGACTAGCCTTACAAACCCCCTCCCGACCATGTACCAATAAAACTCAGCACAGTCCTTGGCAGCCCATACCGTCACCTTGAATGCATCCCAACTCGAAATCAACGTCTCAACGCCCACAATTTCCAACACTGCCGCCCAATCCTGGACACCCAACGTACAAAATCCGTTGCTCACATAACATCTCGCATGCGACGCAAACGCAGTATTTTCTAGCACCCCACATGTCATCAGCAGTGGACTCGTTGCTGCCTCGACGAGTGCAAGTTGGAGACAGTGCATGGTCACCATCATCCATTCCCTGCTGCGTGCGTCGAACAAGTCGCTTGCGTTGGAAAACTTCTCGCAGTAGTATTGGCCGTAGCCGATGGGGTACCCAGAGGGTCCACAGTGGTATCTGGACTCAAGGCAGTCGACGTAGAAGCTACACTGATCCAAGGGTGGATCCAAACACGCGAGGTTCATTGAAGGTGGACCTGGCAGTTCCTGAGCCAGCACGCCGGTAGATAATCCCAAGATCATGAAAGGGACAGAGAAGATCCTACTTGCCAGTTAGTCGATGTAGGGCAGATGATAATTCTACTCACCACCAACTAACAAGCATTTAGTGAGTGTGGTACAGTGCGGAGTACCAAATTGAGAGCATACTTACTAAAGCACTTGATCCATATTGCCAACTGCTGCCAATGTCAGGGAGGTCCATAATTGTTAGAAAACCCAAGAGTTGAGGAGATGGCTAATCAATCTTCAGTATTGAAGAGTATGAGTAAATATCTGAAACTGAGGAATGTATGTATATGACAAGGGCTTATATACCTAACTACATAGTTTGGGTGGAGATATATATGAAAAATGTATGTTTGAATTGCAGAGTGGAGATAAAAAAACATGTAAGGAAAACATATAACAAAATAGAAGTGTAATTGTGTGATAGCAGCCACATATGAGATTGTGAAGATGTGAAAATGTGATATAAAGGAGAGAAAATGTTTTATTACCCCCTTTTTACACCAACATCTCTAGAGTCAAAAAGAAATCAAAAAGTCATTAAAGAAGTGGATCAAAGGCTTTGTGGTCTTCAAGAAACTCAGGAGAAGAGAATAGGCCAAAGGAAGTCAGGAGAGAAGTACCAAGACAAATGGGGCAAGAATAAGGAGAGTCCAGTTCCTTTGCATTATATCAGAGATATGAGGATGGAGAAAGGCAGAATTGGAGAAAAAAGGCAGAGGGAAATTGTTAATAAAAGTCAAAAATAAGTTTCTATGTGTATTTAAGCTTGGAAGCCTTTTTTATTCCTATATAAAGTCTCTTCAGCATACCAAATGTTCAATATGTTTGTGATGAACATAGAAGTCTAAGATTTTTTCAATTTTCTGTTTCAAGTGTTCTATTATGCTTTAACTGGATAAATAAGAGTGTAGCTCTTATAGAGCAAGAACCAGCAACAAATAAGACCCAAAACAAGAGTTAAGGGTTTGAGGTAAATCAAGATAGTGTTCACTTAATAGTAGGGCAAAGTCTGGTTATTAGAAGATCAAGTGGAAAAGAATACTTGGAAGCTAGTTGAATGAATAAGAAATATATTCAAGAGAATACTATTATGCTTTGACCAGATAGATAGAAGCATAGTTCTTGTAGAGCAAGAACTAGTTGTTACGTTTCTCCTTTTTCTCTGTCCTCCGAGTAGTCCTGACTTCTCTGCCTTTGGACTTTTACTTAGTCATCTCTTCCTATGATGCTCTTATATGGACTACTTCAGCATCGTGTCTGCTGCAGCAGACTTCCTTCACGATATCTTGATTACAGTATGACTGTCAGCAGATAACCTGGTACAGTACAGGGTTTCCTTTCTCTCTTGATGGTCCGTGCTCCAATTTATACCTATATTTACCGGAATCCGAGTACAT
>JBBPKM010000223.1:0-18267 GCA_038089255.1 Austroboletus rostrupii
CTTCCCATAACTCCTCCATCTCTACTTCATCCTACTGTGCCACAGTAACTTTTGGTCTTCCAATCTCACCAGCAGGATTTTGTCCTAGTGCACAAATGTCTACTCATGCATGCCTCTACCCCACAACTTGTCCACAGCATCCTTCTTCTCCCAGGCTTTCTTCTCCAGTTCCCTTGAATGACAAATTAGATGATATAGTTTATGCCAATATCACAGGTTCTCCAGTTGGTGGCTACTTAAATCTTTAAAGTCTTCACAATGGCTTCAGATGTATTAAGGAGGTAATAATATGATTTTTCCTTAGTCTCTATTTGCTTTTCTTTGACATGCCCATATTTGAACTTTGTTATGTTTGTTCCAGGTAGGATGCAAGCGTAGCCCTAGATGAACCAAGTTCCAACTGTATACATAAAGTGCCCCTGTGGAGGTGGGCACATTGGTTAACCCCTGTGGAGAGGTCGTCAATAAGTAGCACGAGGTAGCATCCACTCAAGAGTAGGACGAGGACTTGGTGCCCGATAATCACAACGAAAGAGAGTGTTGTGGAGCAAAGAGGACACTTGGTATTGACCAAGGGAGAACTAAACTAGTATACAAGGAGTACTACGCACAACTTATATCAGTATCGTCGTCGTACATGGACCAAGTATAAGAAAGGGAATAAAGTGCATGACCAGGCTAATCGAATGAGTAAAGAGGCTACCCGATTGCGTAAGTTTATATGACAGTGAGGGAACCCTGCAATGGCAGGTGCGATGCCGAAGTAGTCCGAATAAGGGCAATCGCGAAAGAAAAAGAATAAGTCCGTACCAACCGTAACAAACTTATTGTTTCTCTCACAATAGTCACTTTACTCTTTTATAACTATTGTACCAGTATACTGGTTCTCTTATCATTACTTATTTCATATGACATATCCTTTCTCACTGACTGATACATCAGTCAGCATTTACTTATAGTCACTTACTCTTCCCTTCCTCTTTTGTATTATATAAGCCTGCCCTCAAGTTCTCCTTTACATATATAAACTTCTTAATAGATTTCCTGTACTTTAGCTTAGTTCTTCCTTGTATTCCTTTGAATACAACCTGTTTCTACCACTAGCTCCTTGATGCTCTCTTTTACCAAGTCTCCTAGTATCCAGTCTTCATCCTACTATTGAGTGGATGCTATCTTGAACCATCTTGAACCCTTGACCCTGGTCTTTGGTTATATCTTGTCACTAGATCTTGCTTCACAAGGGCTATGCTCCTACCTACCCAGTCAAAGCATAACAGTAACAATCCTTCTTGGTGATTTTGTTAAAACCTCAGAAATCTATACAAAGGCAAAGAGAACCATTTTTTTTCTTGATAAAAAGCATAGGCACCACATGAGGAAAAGAAGAGGCATGAATGAAACTGGTTGTCAAGTTCTCATTGATAAAGTCTCAGAGAGTCTGCTATTTAGTAGTGGAGGGAAAATAAAGCTTTCCAATCAGAGGGGTTGCATCTTTCTACAAGTCAATTTTAGGTCAAAGTGGTAATGTGAAGGAAAAGTACTAGTGTATTGCTTGCTAAAAACATCTGTGAACTTGTGGTACTTCAGAGGAATGCCTGAAAGATCCACAAATTCCCTAGTAAAGGCAGTGCAGTGACCTTTCTTTTCTAAAGGCTGGAGTTTCAGAGCAAAAGAAACTAAGCCATCCATCTTGCAAGTGTTGTTGAAAGCAATAGCATTGATGAAGGAGATAGGTGGACAAGTAAATCCTGGTGCCTTTGGATATGGTAAAGCTGGTGGAATGTTGACTGGTGAAAGGATCTGAGTTGGAGACAGAGGAGGTGAAAATGGAGGATTTATGGGAGAATTTGAAGTAGAAGAAATGAGGAAACAGATTGCTGGTGACTTAGAGGGCAACACTGGGGTTGGCATCCAAGTAGAAGAGGACTGGAGAGAGATGCTGCTTGTGATCCAGTCAATCAATGGATTGTAGCAGTTGTGAAGGATCCAATAAGGTGACATAAAATTTCTTAGAGGTGGACTCACCAGAAGAAAAACATATGGTCAGCTTGACAGAAGAGGTAATAGAAGAACCAGAAAAACCATTGAAAAGATGGAGAGAAAATGGAGGAATCAGAGAAGTATGGATTTTATATTTGGAAAGAAAAGCAGAATCAATGAAACAATAGGATATAGAGAATTGAGATGCAAAAGAGTGAATGTGTTCAGATGTAACTTCATAAAAGCATAGTTAGGGTCAATACAACTCTCTCCTATGTGAAGGCAGAAGAGTCACTGCCTATTTTTTGGCCTTAGTAAAGGCAGAACTGTCAGCTTTTGCTGAACTTATTTCCATAGCAGTATGAGCTTTAGCAGCTCTAGATGATGGCTTTGAACAATCCTTGGCACCATGCCTGGACTGTTCATAAAAAAAACATAGATTATTGTGGAGCCAGTGCTGAAATTCCCCTAGAAGGAGTTTGCCATCTTTGCCTAGCCTCAATGCTATAGCCAGATTGTGCTTTGCACTCAACCCTTTACCTTCTTTGGATATATTGCCACCAGAATTGGAATTGGGGGTATTGTTGGAGAAACCTGAAGAAGCATTATCTTTGGGCTTATTACCCTTAGGGTTCACCTGGTTAGTATTTGTAAAATCAGATTTAAAATTATTTTGAGATCCTGGAGTTAATTCCTGCTTCATGCAAGTAACCTCATTGCATTTCTCCCAATAATGGTGATCAATTTGTTGAGCAAGTGCTTGAAGATTTTAAAAGTCATCTAATTTCCCCTAGCAAGTGATTTTGTCCTTGATCTGATAAGAAAGACCATTGTAAAATGATTGGCAGAGTGCATTTGGTCCCCAATCATAAACTTGAGAAGCATGTCTATTCCACTCAACAATATAATAAGTAATAAGCTGTGAATTGTTACAACTTGTCCCTACTTTAGAGGCCACACTACACTTTTTCCTAGATCAGCAATATCCTGCTCTTCCTATCAGAGATCTCTCTTCCCCAGTATGCTCCTGGAATCCTCCAGGCTTCTCCTAGACTCTCCTGAGCCATTCTCAGGTTGTCCCTGAAAGTCCCTTACCAGTTGCTCTCTATGAGCCTCCCAGCCTCATTCTATCCTTGAATTAGGATTACAACCTAATCAACTTATCATGCATTGCATATGGCATCCTCCATATAATCTCCTTGCTCACTAGACACTCTGATATCCAACCTGATCCTATCTGGTCTCATCCTGAGGTGTCTTCTTCACTAAGTACATATCTTTTTCTTATCAGGTCAATCTTTGGTCTTCCTAGCAGCATCCCTAGGTCTTTAAATCTCTCCTGTATCATGCTCCCAAAGATCACCCTTGTCTCCAGTTGCATCAGCATCCTCTGATGCTCCTCCTTGACTGCTTCTCTTAGATCTGGCCTCCAATTAGATCTTATCCTGAACCTGCCTCCTTGTCTGACTTCTGGCTACTCATGGAAGTCTTATTATGATCTACTGTGCCTACTGGATGTCTGCCCGATTGACCCATAGTCAACTGGGCCACCTGGCCACCTACCAGACTGCTTATCCCTCAACAAAGGATCAAGCATACCAGATCACATCTGATCTTCATCAGATGTTCACCAGAACTCCCAGCACTCCTTCTGGCATCCAGACAAGTCCCTAACACCTCTGGGTGTCCTTGGAAATATCCTAATGCATCCTCTTCATAGGTATCACGCTTTCTTTGACTTTACTAGAACTTCCAGATCATCTCTTGATCCTGGATCCAACCAGAACTTTTTGATCTTGATAAAAGCATCAAGAACAACTGTCCTTCATTGCTCCAGGAATTCCCCTGGATGCTCCTCAGTCCCCTCCGGTTTCCCTTGCCGCCTCAAGGCTCTTTGATCCATATCTGGCACCTTCTAGATATGTCTCCTTCTAGTACCTGTCACCTATGGCTGTCTGCCATGTGTTTATCTTGATCCCATCACTTCTAGATTGATTTTAGGAGTTCTTTAAACTTGCTTCGACCCATCAGGACCCTTTCTGATGTGTCTCTGCTTCCCCTGTACCCAGATCTCTTCCTCCTCCTAGATCTCCTCCTAGTCCCCTGGATCCTTCCTGGCACTCTCAGTGTGCTCTGTACTTGATTCCCAGACTCCTCTGAACCTCCTAGACTCACACCTGTCACTGCCTCATCAACAGTCACAGAACTCCGCCAAGTATTCACTGATTGATCATCAGAATCTCCTCTTGCTTCCTGATTATCTCCCATACAATCAGAAACCTCCTTTCTGTGCATCTGGCTTATTAGCCAATGCATTTACTCGTCCCTGGACATCTCATCATGGTGCTACATGCACTTTCCTGTGCTTATCTCTCACAGGAACATTGGTTCTGCCTCCTAGCACTTCAGATCTCCAACAGATTTTATCTTGCTTACATCTGATCCTTATCAGATGATCTCTTGGATCTAAGCACATCTTTATGATGCCTTATTGGTCTTCTATCTGCGCTTGCTCCAACAGCAAGTATCCTCTAGATTCTTCACATCTCCTTGATGCTCTTCATTTCCTCCTATCTATTTCCTTGATATCTCTGTCTCTATCTTGATTCTTGTAACACAAACATTCTCCTTTGTTTCCTAGTCTTCTAGTGATCCACTATATAGGTGTATTCATAGCTGAGTTCCCTTTCTCAGCATTCTTCTTGATCTTTGCTTTTCCTCCTCCTGCTCTTATGGCTGTACATCTGGATCTTTTTCTCATCTTGCTTCTTTGATCCGATCTATACTGTCCCTTAACCCTAGATCTTCTATCTGATTTATCTCTAACTCAATCTTATCCTGTCTATTCTTGTTATCCTTGACTCAGCCTCTTTGTCTCCTTTCTTGGATATTGCCAACTGTATATAAACCTTAAACACCTAGCCATGTAACTTAGCTTGATTCTCCCTAATGTATCCCTGCCTTATTCTCTCTGATCCTCTATTCAAGACCTGATCCTCAGTCTCTGAATTCTTGCTCCCTAAGATTGTTTCCAACACCTCTTGTATCTTGGTTCTTCTGGCCTGGCCATATGGCATGCATACCTGATGAGTTCTTCATTGAACTCCATTCCTTCATCTCCAAATCCCATTCATGCATGTATGCTAATGGAATATTCAGTTCTTACTAGAATTGCCCAGAGGGTGAAGTCTCTGAAGGGCTACACTCTATCCTATCCAGAATGAAGTGTAATATGAATCTTTTATATGCAGGCACTAAACGAGTGTCTTTGAATCAGCAACAGGATCATAAGGTCCAAAATTCAACTGCAATTTCCAAAGAAATACATGCCAATCATTCATTCATGATGGCCTTGAGCCAGAATTGGCATTTTCAAGCAAATTGGATTTGAAATACTCAAGAGCTATACCTTTAAGGAACAATGAAGCAAATGTTACCTTTGTTTAATCCCATTGATAGACTTTTAGCTTAACCTGAAAGTTAATTTCACATTAGACTATGAAAGCCCACAGCTTTTTGGGATCAGTGCTATCAAATACATCAGATTCTTTGACCTTGTTCTTGAAGGCATCAGAGTCTGAAGATGTCCAGCATCAAAGAGTATGACAGGTTATGTCATGGATTGCATGTGCAAGATCAGCAAAAGGATTAGCATCAAAAAAAGCAGATTTGTTGTCATCACCTTGATCAGAACTTCCATCATTGCCTTGGTCACTATTACCACTATTGTTATCACTGCTGCCACTATCACCATCTGCACCCTGAGGTGGATCATGTGAAGAACCTTTGAAGGAACCACATGAGAGATCCTGAGAAGGAGCACAAGAATATTCTTGATGAGGAGCTGGTGGTAGAGCAAGGAAAAACCCTAGTGTTGGAATTGGCAAAGGCCTAGATGGAGGAGAACCTTGAGAAGGGCCAAGGAAAGAGCTGATATCTTTGTTATCCTGGAGTTTCCAAATATGGGGCTCATGGATTGACTCTTGAGATTCAGAAAAAGACATTAATGAAGAAGAACTGAATGGATTACAGCAAATTTGATGAGTTGAAATAAAGTTACCTGAACAAGTGAAGAGGCTGAAAAAGCCACCTGGAATGATGCAAGAGCTTCTGAAGACACTCTGCAACCACTGCTCTTGTGCAGAAGCTTGAAAGGAGCATATACACATAGCCATATTAAAAGGGTCTGTTAAATGTTAGTACAAATATACTGTTAAAGTTCCAAACCAGACCATACTTCTCTGGCCAAGTCTAACATGGAGGAAGTGGAATACTAATTGAAGAGATGAAGTATAAATAGTAACAGGCATAGAGACCCACAAGGATAAAACAGAGTTATAATGTTACACTTGGCTTTGATGCAGGGCTGATGTGTTACACTCTTGACCAGAACTTGCCTTGTAGAATGGCAGATCAGAGACTAGAGGCAGAGGTGAGAGAAACAGAGGACTAGGAATGCAGAGTCAAATGAAGTTGGTGAAGAGAAATAAGGAGAGACTGAGAGCAATAATATTCATACTAAGGAAAATACAAAGCAAGCAGTGAGGTTTAAATATGAGTCTATATGAAATACATAACATGTGAATTGGAGTTATAGTGGATTTGAAAAAAAATACAAAGACAGATATGAAATATAAGTATAGAAATAGAAACCATACAGTCATCCAATGGCACTTAAGCCACCACCAGCACTTCGGCCAAATCTTAGATAATCTATTAAAAAAACAGGTACATTTTGTGCCTAAGCAAAGCCTTAACAATGACATAAATATATGTAGTGCTTATGATTGCATTTACATATATAAGTACAATATATTAAAGATGAAAAGGAAAGAAAATGAGCACAAGACTATGAAGAACCTATGGTGCTTGGTATTAGTTTACAGTTATTGCTAAAAAATACAAGAAACAAGCTTCTTTGATGGCAGCATGGAAAGAAGCAAAAAATGTATGCAAAAAATAAAATAAAGAGCATAAAAATACATACTAGAAAGATATACAGCTATGGGATGTGGAAAGGGAACTTATAAAGCATGAAAAATAGCAGGTGCACTGGAAAAAATCAAAATAAGATAAGTTGAAAGCTGTGGTTCCAAAATCTTGTGAAAGTTCAATGTACAAAAGCAAAAGCCATGTTTAGAGTAACAAAATTACAGATGATGCAGATGGATGCAGGATGGACAAGAATAGTGCACACGAGAATAACAAGGGTGAACAATCTGATGGTGGAAGCAGTGAGTGAGAGCAGAGACAATCAGTTAGATTGCTTGGCTAGTTAGACATATAGTGAGCAACAAAACCATTGCAATGTTTGACTCTAATACAATGCATGACATGTACTGCAGGCACATGGACAAATCATGCTTCCATTTGGTGGAGACATATATTGTACATATCCTTGGCTATAATATTTCCACAAAGGTCATGTGATCTGGATTCACAGTTCCCACAATATACCTCAATTAAGTAAAGCTACTCATTGCAACAGTTTTGTTGCTGATATTATGGATGGTATAAACTAGTACTTGGTATATCCTCCTTTGGCCTTAATCACCTCCTGAACCCTTCTAGGCATACTCTGAATCAACTCTTGACATTCTGCCACTCCAATCCTATTCCACTCTGCTTGGATTCACTTCCAAAGTTCCAATATTTCCTTGGCTGGCTCTAGATACTTTGCCAGTCTTTTTTTTGAGAAGAAACCATAGATGTTCTATGGGATTTAGGTCTGGAGACTGAGTAGGCCATCCCATCACCTGAAATTCATGGTCAGAAAACCAATTCTTGGCCTTCTTGCTAGTATGCTTGAGATCATTGTTCTGCTAGAAAATGACATCTTCTGGAGATTTGCCATAATACTCCAAAGTTTGCTGAAGTTCATCCTCCAGAATCTGCACATAAAGGTCAGCATCCTTCTTACCATCAATCTTGCAAGCCATTCCAACTCCTTACCAAGTCATACATCCCCACATCATCAAAGAACCTCCCCCAAACTTGATGGTTCCTTCTACAAGCCTATTATTAAGGCCCACTTTTGCCTTTTTCCACATCCACTTCCTACCATCTGACCCAATGAAATTGATTTTGGTCTCATTTGATCAAATAACTCACTTCCAGTTCTCTATAGTCCAGTGTCAATGACTCTCAGCAAAGTCTAGTCTTGCCTTTCTATGGTGCTTGAAGAGAAGAGGACATTTTTGCTTTACCACAGCTTTCATCCCAGCTTGTTTGTGTACTAGTTTTACATTTTCATATGTCAGCAACAAAACTATTGCAATGAGTAGCCTTACTTAATTGAGGTATATTGTGGGAACCACTAATTCAGATCAGATGACCTTGGTGGAAATATTATAGCCAAGGGTATGTACAATATATGTCTCCACCAAATGGAAGCATGATTTGTCCATGTGCCTGCAGTACACTTCATGCATTGTGTTAAAGTCAAACATTGCAATAGTTTTGTTGCTCACTGTATATAGTATATTATATCATATCTGGATGTGACTCAAGTGGTGAAAAATACTAATAAAAATGCAAATATTTTGGATCCCACTATTGATTCAAAGCTATTTTGATTTCCTTTATTTTTTTCTATAGAGGTATATTTAGTATGTATCTAGATCTCTACAATATTTGATCTACTTTTTTCTATATTGTCATGGCATGGCAGACATTTAAAATAAGGTGGCTCAAGTGCCAGTGGATAACTGTAATGAAAATGTATAGATATAAATGAAATATACCATAAGAAGAATATCATATGAATATGAATGCTCCATAATGAACTCCAAAGTGGTTGAGGTCATTGCCTGCTGGAAATGAGAGGTTTAAGGCTGCGATATGTCAAAGATAAAGGGAGTAGCTTGAAGGAGAGCAAATGAGATCAGAGTTATATATAGAGATATGATATAACTCTATTTTTAACAGATTTTTATATTCTAGTTTAGTTCTTTATTATATTTTTCTAAATATAGTTATTTTCTAAAAAGCTTCTTGGTGTTTTGTTTCATGAGACCTTGTTTTTTCTAGCCATTATTCTACTATTGAATGGATACAATATTTATTTATCTCAAAATCTATATTTTAGTTCTTGAATTATTTCTTGTCACTAGATCTTGCTCTATAAAGTCCATGCTTCTATTTACTTGATTGAAGCATGACAATTAAAAAACTCTAGGCTTTAAATTTTCTAGATTGATGACATGGCCACTTTCATATATATTACAAGTTAAAGCTCTTTCTTTTTACTAAATGGCAATAATGTATATTCTATTCTATTCAAATAAAGATCAATTTTATTTCACTTTTTCTTTTACATGCCTTGCATATATTTTGACTTCAAAAAAACAACACAGAAAACAAATTTCAGCCTTATAAAAAAAAATATGTGATAATTATATATCTATGGGCAATAAACATCTAAACTTCTTGACTTGCAAAATTGATCTATATTTTTAGCCAATATGTTAACTTCAACAAGGCTAGATCAATCTAGTAAGTGAGAACCAATCAAAGGGCTTTTTTTTCAAGTATCTATATTAGCTAGAATATGAAAGGAAAAAAACCTAATTTGAATATCTTAAAATTTATAAATGTGCTATTTAAAAATCTAGAAAACACTAATTAGTTAGTAGAGAGGCTCAAACAGCTTTATCTTGACACTAAATCTATTGCCACTGAATCTATCTTTTTAAAACATTTTTATAATACAACCTAATTTTTAAGTTCATATATTTTTTATTTTAATACAGAAATCAGTGGAAAATATTGTAAAAGTACATCAGAGTAATCAAATTCCATGATCTACTGATAAAAACAAAAATTACTAATAGGCTCTAAATAAGATAGTACAGTGAAGAAAAGTGTACCAAATTTCTTTAATAATAAATATTAAAAACACATCACTAGAGATTTTTAATGCTCTCAGAATATTTTTCTCTATTCAGAAAAATCTACAAAAGTGTATTTTTGCTAGAGTAGTCTTGTTATCAACTAAAAACTTGCTTTCAAGCTCAATAAAGAAGATATATATATATTCTAATACAAACAAATATAGAGCCATAGTAGAAGAAAAAAATTCTAAATCAGAATATTGACATTGTTTATAATGTTATGAAAATTTCCATTGAATAATGCTTATTACCTTGAAGTCGGTATTCTATTCCAAATAAAAATAAGATAATAAAATTAAAAGATATAAAGTTTGTATAGTTATTTACAGCTTTATTTAAAAGAAAGAGATCAACTACCAAAAAGTATTTACTTTTGTAGCTAATCTACATTTCATCTAAACTATTGTTTCTATTGCCAAAAAGCACAAACTCAAATTGGACCAAATGGATATCTTTATTATATATCTGAATGGTAAACTTAAGAAGAATCTCTATCTACTTTCTTCTATCAGAGTTCTAATCATCAAAGATTACTGCTAGAAACTCTAATATTTGCCTTATGATTTGAAGCAAGCAAGCAGGACTTAAAACAAGACACTTAACAAAAAGCTCAGAGAATATGATTTTACTCACTTTGATGCAAAATCATATCTCTATATCATATGAAATTTGAAATATATTTGTTTTTTGATTGTATATGTCAATGGCCTTCTTTTTATAGAAATTTCATAGTATATGGCCTCTATTAAGAAATAGTTGTTCTTCACCTTTAAAATTTGCAGATTGAAAAAGCTAAGTATATTTTAGAAATTGAGATTCAGTGAAATTGAAAAAATTATACCATCTATTTCTTACAAGCACAAATGACCAAACCATACTAGAATAGATAAAGATGTTGAATGTATTCCTTATATAGACTTCAATGCTCAGCTTTCTCACTTTTTCAAAGATTGACTCTAATAATACTACTACTACTTTCTTCAAAATGATCATCAAAGAAAAACACATCTTTTATCTTGCTATGATCAGCTTATTGTAGCCATTTTGGCACCACTTCAAGGAAATACCATTAAGAGGTGGCCAAGTATATATCTCACTATCTCTAAAGCATTCCTAATATAACACTACAATTTGATTGGAATAATATCTTCATGAACCAGGACTTCAAAGAATACTCTAATATAGGGTGGTCTTAAAATCCTGTCATTTTTATTCTATCTCAAGATTTCTATTCAGAGTGCAATCTTCTGATATAGCAAACAGCAAAGCATGATTATCCTATTGACCATAGAATCAAAGTATATTCATACCAGTCTTACTAAACAACACCTTGTCTGGTTCAATAGTTTTTCTCAAAGATTAGACATTTACAGAACAAACAAACCATTTTCACTATGATATCCAGGCTGCTATTATTTTTAGGTGTGATTCTTAGTTCAAAGCATGAACAATGCACGTTCAGTAGAAGTATTATTTGTTTAAAATAACTCAGTCAAAAAATGGAAAGCAGTGATGCAATATGTTCCTACTGAAGACATAATTATCAACATTCTGACAAAACCACTAATCAGAGGGCAATACTGAAAAATTCTCAAGGATATGAAACTTCAAACATACTAGAGTGGAAGTGTCAAAATTCACTAGCCCTGATCTTCTCTGAGGTTGGAAATGCTTTCCTGTACCTCTTTTGATTGTACCTATAGTGCCTTCAATTGGAGATATAAGAGGTGGCATAGAAATTACAAATATTTCTGGTTTTTAATCATTTAATTTTTTACTTTTATTTTTCCTACTTGACTACTTAAAGTTCTGCCACATTTCATTTTAACATCTCTGAGTTGGGACCACTAGTATATGTGATTGCATTTCCACCCTATAGTATATATGATTAGACCTTATATATTCACATCCCTCAATTGTTTCTATATCACCTAAGTAGTGGCTCAAGTGAGTCTTACTATTAACTTACTATATGTACTTAACATACTGTACTGGGCATCACTGTTTTTCTACTTAGTCTTTTAATATATTTCAACATATCAAAATACATAATTCAAATTAAAAGCTTATATTAAAAAAAACAGCCTTTAATAGTATGTACAGAAATCATTTCCAGCATGACATCCAAGAATTCCCATGTGCAAAATCACCAAAGTCAATCATATAAGATGGATATCCATCCAATTTCATACAATCAATAGGAAGGCAAAAGCCATTTCTTCCCCAAGAAGGAATCCAATAAATTGAACCACCAGAAGACAGCCTTATCCAGCCTTCATTCATATTCATATTGTTATATTCTTGTGAATTCCAAATTCTAATGGTATTGTCTGCTGAACCTGAGATAATGTGGCTGCCATCAGGAGAGTAGGCAACAGAATTTACTAAGGATGTATGCCCTTGCAATGGACCTACAACACACTGGCCAGTAACAGCATTCCAAATTCTGATAGTGATGTCCCAAGAGCCAGAGACAATATGGCTGCCACTAGGAGAGTAGGCAACAGAAGAAACTGAATCTGTGTGCCCTTGCAATGGACCTACAACACATTGGCCAGTAATAGCATTCCAAATCCTAATAGTCTTGTCCCAAGAGCCAGAGACAATATGGCTTCCATTGGGAGAGTAGACAACAGAATTTACTGAATCTGTGTGCCCTTGCAATGGACTTGCAATACACTGGCCAGTAATAGCATTCCAAATCCTAATGGTCTTGTCATCTGAGCCAGAGACAATGTGGATTCCATCAGGAGAGTAGGCAACAGAAGAAACTGAATCTGTGTGCCCTTTCAATGGATCCATAACACACTGGCTGGTAACAGCATTCCAAATCCTGATAGTCTTGTCCCAAGAGCCAGAGACAATATGACTGCCATCAGGAGAGTAGGCAACAGAAGAAACTGAATCTGTATGCCCTTGCAATGGACCTGCAATACACTGGCCAGTAATAGTATTCCAAATCATAATGGTATTGTCCCAAGAGCCAGAGACAATGTGGCTGCTGCTAGAAGAGTAGGCAACAGAAGAAACTAAAGATGTGTGCCCTTGAAATGGACCTGCAATACACTGGCCAGTAACAGCATTCCAAATTCTGATAGTCTTATCTCTTGAGCCAGAGACAATATGGCTGCCATCAGGAGAGTAGGCAACAGAAGAAACTGAATTTTTGTGCCTTTGCAGTGAATCCACAACACACTGGTCAGTAAAAGCATTCCAAATCCTGATAGTCTTGTCCCAAGAGCCAGAGACAATGTGTCTGCCATCAGGAGAGTAGGCAACAGAAGAAACTGAATCTGTGTGCCCTTGCAGTGGACCTACAACACACTGGCTAGTAACAGCATTCCAAATCCTGATGGTGTTGTCCCAAGAGCCAGAGACAATATGGCTTCCATCAGGAGAGTAGGCAACAGACTTCACTGAACTTGTGTGCCCTTGTAATGGACCTACAACACACTGGCCAGTAACAGCATTCCAAATCCTGATGGTCTTGTCATTTGAGCCAGAGACAATGTGGCTCCCATCAGGAGAGTATGCAACAGAAGAAACTGAAGGTAGGTGCCCTTGCAATGGACCTGCAATACACTGGCCAGTAATAGCATTCCAAATCCTGATGGTGTTATCTTTTGAGCCAGAGACAATGTGGCTGCCATCAGGAGAGTAGGCAACAGAATTTACTAGATATGTGTGCCCTTTCAATGGACCTGTAATGCACTGGTCAGTAACAGCATTCCAAATTCTGATGGTGCTGTCCCTTGAGCCAGAAACAATGTGTCTGCCATCAGGAGAGCATGCAACAGAAGAAACTGAATCTGTATGCCCTTGCAATGGACCTGCAATACACTGGCCAGTAACAGCATTCCAAATCCTAATAGTCTTGTCCCAAGAGCCAGAGACAATATGGCTTCCATTGGAAGAGTAGACAACAGAATTTACTGAATCTGTGTGCCCTTGCAATGGACCTGCAACACATTGGCCAGTAATAGCATTCCAAATCCTGATGGTGTTATCTCTTGAGCCAGAGACAATGTGGCTGCCATCAGGAGAGTAGGCAACAGAAGAAACTAAATCTGTGTGCCCCTGAATAGTGAGGATATTACTTGGCCAGCTTTGTGGATGATTTATAGTTACTAAAGGATAATGTTGCAACTGGGAATGCCACAATTGTCTGAGTGGAGAGGAAGTGGGTGTTTGAGGCATTGCTGACAGATAAACATGGGGAGTGGATTGTTGAATAACTGGACCAAATGCTTGAATGAACTGGCAAGATTCCAGTGCTAATATAGCAAGATCATATCCCTGTGAATATTATTATTATTATTACTCCATTTTCAGTAAAGCTCTTACCTTGGCCCATTTTGCTAGGATGGAACATGTTTGTAGAGCCAGGATACATCCAGTGGGAGATGAATAAGAAAGAAGACTCATGGCTTCTATCCAGAAAGGAAAAAATCTGTTGAAGAACATAGTCACACTGTCCAATAAATCCATGGTACATTCTGTGTGCTGTAGATGATCCATCCAATATTGGCATGCATATGCAAAATGTGGGGGGAAAGCCCTGGAAATCCGACTTGACATATCATTTACTTCATGGTTCAGCAGCCTCGAATCTTCTAGACTGCACATATTGAACCTGAGCATCTTTTGCATGCATTCAAGTAGAGCTGAGCCAAGGGAAAGGAAATGATGTGATAAAATGTTGATGTAAAATGTTTTGCTTCGATTGGCATCCAGTAAGAAATTATAAAAGGAAGTGTGAAGAGGACATATGGGCTTTTCTTCATTCTGGACACCATTCAATAACGACCCAAGTGGCTTGATGACATGCTCAATGCCAAGAGCATCACCAAAGAGAGCAGTGAGTGAGTTGATAGAAAGGGGTTCCTTGAGAGCAAGGACAATGGCCATCACACCTTGAAACTGTTCCAAGGCATCTTCAGATGTAAAAAGGTTACCAAGAACACCAATGTAAACAGTATCCAGGTAGTCATTGCCACTGTTGACACTAGACAAGAGCTCTTCAAATCGTTCACATGGATCAACACCACACATGTCATCTCCCCTGATGAATTTGCATGCTGCTGATGCCCACAGAAAAAGGCGCTGGGAATGCTCGACAAGCAGCTCGCACCATTTATAATTTGGCCACAAAGTATTGAGTTTGGTGGAGTAGTCGCGGAGGGAGTGAGCAACGAACTTGCTGATATCTCTTTCAATCTCCATGTCAGAGATATCCGCAAGGGATTTATGTGCAATCTGGGGACCCGATGGGAGGGCTTTAAGGATGTCTTCCTCAGGTCGGGTCGTAATCAGGAAGCGGATGTTTCTTGGCAAGTTACAGCGCACGATAGTGGAGAGGGTCTCTAGAAACTGGCGGCGATCCGCCCTTTCACCGCTCTCATCAAGCGCATCCAAGACTATGATCAGAGGACCTATGATACGCATATCATTGCTAGGTCTGACGATCAACCATTCAAGTTGCTCATGTGGCGAGGCCAACATTCGAAACCTTGTATTATCCGTTACGACCCTCCAGAGTGCTGACTTGAATAGAGGATCGCAGTCCGCAAGGTCGCGTGAGATGGTATTGAAAACGCTCTGTGGATTGCGCTTCTCGATGTCGCTTCGAGCGAAGCAGTACGACGACCCGAGCCTCTTTTGTCCATCATAATGGTGAGCGACTGAGTGCGCAATAGCCGACTTTCCCGACCCCGCAGCGCCAGTGAGGAGACATATTCTCGGTGCATCCTCCGTAGGATCATTGAGAATGCTACAAATATCATTTATCACAGCCTCGCGCGTCCCCGGTAAACACGTCTTCTTTCGATCATATCTAGCTTCGGCTGCATATGGTATCCCGCTGAGGTCGATGGTCTCTGCAGCTGCTACATTCCACAACCATTAGTTTATTTCCGCAGTTTTAAAGAGGGTGTAAACCTACCGATGCCCTGCAGTGTGCCGATCGACCGAAAGTCGATGATCCCAGACTGCGGCGTAACGCCGTCCAAAAAGTTCTTCTTCAGGTTTTCAAGCTTGTTCTCAAAATCTGTAATCTTGTTATCAAGCAGATGTTCCGTCTGATGCCCTAACCACAGATGTTAATGCTAATCGCGTCAGATGTTTAAATATTGGTAACGACTGACAAATATTCTCGTAATTGGCATAATCTGCCATGAAATATCCACACTGCGTCGCCTGCTCGAGCAAAGGGACGAGAGTCTTTTCGTGTACCTGGGCTACCTTCAGGGGGTCTGCATCTTGAACAAAATCGAAGACGTCGTTCAGTTTTTCCATCAAACGAACAATCCGCTCGTCCTTTTTGAGCTGCTCTAAGACCCCCTGCACGCCAGCGTAGATTAGCGTTTAAGCAACAGAATCGACCGAGAGAACATACCTTTTCGACCGCCGATAAGACAGACCACGCAGAAGAAACATGAAGGTGAATCTGTGCGATGTTCAAACCGGAAGCATAGGACAGTGAGAATAAACACGTACCCCTGCGATACCGTCAACGATTTCATTCAACAGCTCCACTCTCTGCAATAGAACTTTCCACACATTTGCCTCTTGCGAAAGGTCTGGAGCGCCCGTCACGACCATGTTTACCTGGGTAATCAACTGTGGCGCATGTTGGAGCACGCCAATCGCCTCTTCTGCCTTTTGATCGACATGAGCACGATGACGCTCACCCTCAGCGCCGCTCTCAACAAGTTCACATATCATAGCAAACTTGATTGTAATTCCAGAGGGTCCCGGCTTCCCAGGAATGCCACTTCCAAGAGGCACTTGGACCACTGGGGTTCACAGGTTGCGTCAGAGAAACATGACGATCGAGACCAAGTTTTATCTTACCACCATCACTCGACTTTTCCAGAAACCCTGAAATTGCATCCCTGACTACTCCGACGACCTTGGATTTTCTGATCGTATATTTCTTGAACACGGTTATAACGAAGTCGGTGCTGTCGTCCACATAACTAGCGGGACTTAGTTCACTTGCGAAGAGCAATAGCCATGACATACCTGAAATACAAGACTTGATTCCAAGAAGTACAGTTCTTTTTCTCGTCCATCGTCCTTGTCACCTGGGAGGTATCATCCGTCGAAATTTGAACGTAATATCTGTGTGTGCCCCGATGAGATTGGTCTCTCTGAGTATGAAGTTCAATGTCTGAAAATAAAATAAGCCAAAAGAGAACGAAATGCGGGAAGCTCGATACCTTTAATGGCGAGAGTTTTGCCTTTCGCCCTGGAAGCGATTTAGTGCTAAGAGAAAATCAAGTTGAAAAACGCTGCCCATACACATCTGGGTTCGCGCTTTGCATTGCTTTTCCGGTATCCATGTCTTTGAAATTGAAGTTAACACGACTGACTGGGTAGTTTGAGGTTGAAAGGATTGACGCTTGCGTCGTGCCCCGTGCCCTACCTCATTGGGAGGCTCGTCTTACGTCATCACCGGGGTTCCGACACCGTGCCCACAAATGCTAACACCGTACCCGTACCCATAGACACCGCACCCGTGATGGGTGCGGGTTCACGCCGACCCGTGAACTACCGCGGGTATGCACTGACCCGTGAAACACTGCAGGTAGTGCCGCGGGTTATGCATAGGACTGTACATGGTGTATGAGGTAATCAACTATAGACCAGCTTCAGTAAATAGAGCAACTCAGAGTGACTAGGGATTCTGTGGATTGCCATCTAGTACCTCAATTTCCTCTGTTGTATCACTCTGTCTGTGCTTCTGATGTTGAGTGCTACTAATGGCTGCTAAAATGTCCTCCATGAAAAGTAAATCTGTTCTTCCCCATGTGCCATGTTACACTTGTTCCGGGTAGGACGCAAGTGTAGCCTTGGATGAACCAAATCTACCGATGTCGAGGTTAATAGCCCCTGTGGAAGGCGGCTCAATGTTCTGCTCGAGGTACGAGGGCGCGGAGGAGATGCACGAGTAAGCGTCCACTTAATAGTAGGACGAAGACTAGGTGCCCGAGGTTCACAACGAAAGAGAGCGTTGCGGAGTAAAGGCAAGACTTGGTATTAACCAAGGAGAACTAAACTAAGGTACAAAGTGTACTACGTGCAACGTAAATAGGTATCGACGGAGTACACGGACCAAGAGAAGAAAAGGAAACAAAGGTGTCGACTGGGCTATCGAATGAGTAAGTGCACAGTCGTATCATAATACAAATGACAAAGGGGGCGGAAGTCTGCGACGGCAGACACGATGCCGAAGTAGTCCGTATAAAGGCATTCGCGAGAGAAAAACGAGTAGTCCAAGGGAACAAAAGAAGAATCGTAACACGAGTGACTATTGTGGAAGAAATATAAGTCTGAATAAAGACATAACAGAGAAAAGAAATAGAAGCTAGGGATAAATCATAACATTACCCAC